>CANTUR010000477.1:0-61425 GCA_947683625.1 Mallotus nudiflorus | reverse complement strand
TAGACTTAATCATATATATTCTAGCTTTTTAAGCTCATGAATATATAAATGAGATTGTTGAATGCACAATTTGTGCACGTTTGCGCCTCTAAGAACGAACGCAAAATCTAAGGAGAAATTGTTTTATAATATATGTAATCCAAGTTCCAGCTACATATTTTCAATCCCGAAGACGTATTCCAGCATTTAAAACTCATAAATCTAGTTGATTTAAATGAATGCACAATTTTTGCACATTTGCGCATGTTTGAACGCGAAAATGTCAACTCGTGCAAGATTTGTGCACAAATGGTTTTAAGACAAGATATCCAATGTTTCCAATCAAATATTCACAACACTAATCACATATTCTAGCTTTTTGAACTCATAAATGTAAATGAGATTGTTGAATGCCCAATTTGTGCACATTTGCACCTCTACGAACGCAAAATGTTAACTCGTGCAAAATTTACACATAAACTGCTTAAAACATGTATCCAATGTTCGAACTACATATTTTCAATCCTAAAGACATACTCCAGCCTTTAAAACTCATAATTGCAGTTGATTTAATTGAATGCACAAATTTTGCACATTTGCGCATGTTTTAACGCAAAACGTGAACTCGTGCACATTTGTGCGCAAATGGTTTTAAGACGAGATATCCAATGTTCCCATCAAATATTCACAACACTAATCACATATTCTAGCTTTTTAAACTCTTAAATATAAATGAGATTGTTGAATGCACAATTTTTGCACATTTACGCCTGTTTGAACGCAAAATGTTAACTCGTGCAAAGTTTATACACGGATTGTTTTAAAACATGTGATCCAATGTTCCAACTACATATTTTCAATCCTAAAGGCTATTCCAGCATTTAAAGCTCGCAAATCTAGTTGATTTAATTGAATGCACAATTTTTGCACATTTGCACTTGTTTTCACACAAAACGTGAACTCGTGCAAATTTGTGCGCAAATGGTTTTAGACAAGACATCCAATGTTGCAATTACATATTCACAACACTAATCCAAAATTCTAGCTCTTCAAACTCATAAATATAAATGAGATTGTGGAATGCACAATTTGTGCACGTTTGCGCCTGTTTGGACGCAAAATGATAACTCGTGCTAAATTTATGCACGAATTGTTTAAAACATGTGATCCAATGTTCCAACCACATATTTTCAATCCTAAAGACATATTCCAGCATTTCAAACTCGTAAATCTAGTTGATTTAATTGAATGCACAACTTGTGCACATTTGCGCATGTTTGAACGAAAAACGTGAACTCGTGCAAATTTGTGCGCAAATGGTTTTAGACAAGACATCCAATGTTCCAATCGCATATTAATAGCACTAATCACATATTCTAGCTTTTTAATCTCACAGATACAAATGAGATTGTTGAATGAACAATCTTGCACATTTGCGCTTTTTGAACGCAAAATGTCAACTCGTGCGAAAAGTTATGCACAAATTGTTTAAAACATGTAATCCAACATTCCAACTACATATTTTCAATCCTAAAGACGCATTCCAGCCTTTGAAACTCTTAAATCCAGTTGATTTAATTGAATGCACATTTTTGCGCTTGTGTGAACGCGAAACGTGAACTCATGCAAATTTGTGCGCAAATGGTTTTAGACAAGGTATCCAATTTTCCAATCGCATATTCGTAACACTAATCACTTTTCAAACTCATAAATATAAATGAGATTGTTCAGTGCACAATTTTTGCACATTTGCACCTGTTTGAACGCAAAACGTGAACTCGTCCAAATTTGTGCGCAAATGCTTTTAGACAAGATATCCAATGTTCCAATCGCAAATTCACAACACCAATCACATATTTTAGCTTTCTAAACTCATAAATAGTAAATGAGATTGTTGAATGTATAATTTTTGCACTTTTGCGCCAGTTTGAACGCAAAACCTTAACTCGTACAAAATTTATGCGCAAATTGTTCAAACATGTAATCCAATGTTCCAACTACATATTTTCAATCCTGAAGACATATTCCAGCATTTCAAAACTCGTTAATGCTGTTGATTTTGTCCAATGCACAATTTGTGGACATTTGCGTATGCTTGAACGCAAAACGTGAACTCGCGTAATTTGTGCGCAAATGGTTTTAGACAAGATATCCAATGTTCCAACCCTAATCATATATATTCTAGCTTTTTAAGCTCATGAATATATAAATGAGATTGTTGAATGCACAATTTGTGCACGTTTGCGCCTCTAAGAACGAACGCAAAATCTAAGGAGAAATTGTTTATAATATATGTAATCCAATGTTCCAGCTACATATTTTCAATCCCGAAGACGTATTCCAGCATTTAAAACTCATAAATCTAGTTGATTTAAATGAATGCACAATTTTTGCACATTTGCGCATGTTTGAACGCGAAATGTCAACTCGTGCAGATTTGTGCACAAATGGTTTTAAGACAAGATATCCAATGTTTCCAATCAAATATTCACAACACTAATCACATATTCTAGCTTTTTGAACTCATAAATGTAAATGAGATTGTTGAATGCCCAATTTGTGCACATTTGCACCTCTACGAACGCAAAATGTTAACTCGTGCAAATTTACACATAAACTGCTTAAAACATGTAATCCAATGTTCGAACTACATATTTTCAATCCTAAAGACATACTCCAGCCTTTAAAACTCATAATTGCAGTTGATTTAATTGAATGCACAAATTTTGCACATTTGCGCATGTTTTAACGCAAAACGTGAACTCGTGCACATTTGTGCGCAAATGGTTTTAAGACGAGATATCCAATGTTCCCATCAAATATTCACAACACTAATCACATATTCTAGCTTTTTAAACTCTTAAATATAATGAGATTGTTGAATGCACAATTTTTGCACATTACGCCTGTTTGAACGCAAAATGTTAACTCGTGCAAAGTTTATACACGGATTGTTTAAAACATGTGATCCAATGTTCCAACTACATATTTTCAATCC
Organism: Mallotus nudiflorus; assembly: GCA_947683625.1. Lineage (NCBI taxonomy): Eukaryota > Viridiplantae > Streptophyta > Magnoliopsida > Malpighiales > Euphorbiaceae > Mallotus > Mallotus nudiflorus. The sequence goes on along the minus strand of CANTUR010000477.1, from coordinate 58,448 downwards.
TAAAGGCATATTCCAGCATTTAAAGCTCGCAAATCTAGTTGATTTAATTGAATGCACAATTTTTGCACATTGCACTTGTTTTCACACAAAACGTGAACTCGTGCAAATTTGTGCGCAAATGGTTTTAGACAAGACATCCAATGTTGCAATTACATATTCACAACACTAATCCAAAATTCTAGCTCTTCAAACTCATAAATATAAATGAGATTGTGGAATGCACAATTGTGCACGTTTGCGCCTGTTTGGACGCAAATGATAACTCGTGCTAAATTTATGCACGAATTGTTTAAAACATGTGATCCAATGTTCCAACCACATATTTTTCAATCCTAAAGACATATTCCAGCATTTCAAACTCGTAAATCTAGTTGATTTAATTGAATGCACAACTTGTGCACATTTGCGCATGTTTGAACGAAAAAACGTGAACTCGTGCAAATTTGTGCGCAAATGGTTTTAGACAAGACATCCAATGTTCCAATCGCATATTAATAGCACTAATCACATATTCTAGCTTTTTAATCTCACAGATACAAATGAGATTGTTGAATGAACAATCTTGCACATTTGCGCTTTTTTGAACGCAAAATGTCAACTCGTGCGAAAAGTTATGCACAAATTGTTTTAAAACATGTAATCCAACATTCCAACTACATATTTCAATCCTAAAGACGCATTCCAGCCTTTGAAACTCATAAATCCAGTTGATTTAATTGAATGCACAATTTTTGCGCTTGTGTGAACGCGAACGTGAACTCATGCAAATTTGTGCGCAAATGGTTTTAGACAAGGTATCCAATTTTCCAATCGCATATTCGTAACACTAATCACTTTTCAAACTCATAAATATAAATGAGATTGTTCAGTGCACAATTTTTGCACATTTGCACCTGTTTGAACGCAAAACGTGAACTCGTCCAATTTGTGCGCAAATGCTTTTAGACAAGATATCCAATGTTCCAATCGCAAATTCACAACACCAATCACATATTTTAGCTTTCTAAACTCATAAATATAAATGAGATTGTTGAATGTATAATTTTTGCACTTTTGCGCCAGTTTGAACGCAAAACCTTAACTCGTACAAAATTTATGCGCAAATTGTTCAAAACATGTAATCCAATGTTCCAACTACATATTTTCAATCCTGAAGACATATTCCAGCATTTCAAACTCGTTAATGCTGTTGATTTTGTCCAATGCACAATTTGTGGACATTTGCGTATGCTTGAACGCAAAACGTGAACTCGCGTAAATTTGTGCGCAAATGGTTTTAGACAAGATATCCAATGTTCCAACCCTAATCATATATATTCTAGCTTTTTAAGCTCATGAATATATAAATGAGATTGTTGAATGCACAATTTGTGCACGTTTGCGCCTCTAAGAACGAACGCAAAATCTAAGGAGAAATTGTTTATAATATATGTAATCCAATGTTCCAGCTACATATTTCAATCCCGAAGACGTATTCCAGCATTTAAAACTCATAAATCTAGTTGATTTAAATGAATGCACAATTTTTGCACATTTGCGCATGTTTGAACGCGAAATGTCAACTCGTGCAGATTTGTGCACAAATGGTTTAAGACAAGATATCCAATGTTTCCAATCAAATATTCACAACACTAATCACATATTCTAGCTTTTTGAACTCATAAATGTAAATGAGATTGTTGAATGCCCAATTTGTGCACATTTGCACCTCTACGAACGCAAAATGTTAACTCGTGCAAAATTTACACATAAACTGCTTAAAACATGTAATCCAATGTTCGAACTACATATTTTTCAATCCTAAAGACATACTCCAGCCTTTAAAACTCATAATTGCAGTTGATTTAATTGAATGCACAAATTTTGCACATTTGCGCATGTTTTTAACGCAAAACGTGAACTCGTGCACATTTGTGCGCAAATGGTTTTAAGACGAGATATCCAATGTTCCCATCAAATATTCACAACACTAATCACATATTCTAGCTTTTTAAACTCTTAAATATAAATGAGATTGTTGAATGCACAATTTTTGCACATTTACGCCTGTTTGAACGCAAAATGTTACTCGTGCAAAGTTTATACACGGATTGTTTAAAACATGTGATCCAATGTTCCAACTACATATTTTCAATCCTAAAGGCATATTCCAGCATTTAAAGCTCGCAAATCTAGTTGATTTAATTGAATGCACAATTTTTGCACATTTGCACTTGTTTTCACACAAAACGTGAACTCGTGCAAATTTGTGCGCAAATGGTTTTAGACAAGACATCCAATGTTGCAATTACATATTCACAACACTAATCCAAAATTCTAGCTCTTCAAACTCATAAATATAAATGAGATTGTGGAATGCACAATTTGTGCACGTTTGCGCCTGTTTGGACGCAAAATGATAACTCGTGCTAAATTTATGCACGAATTGTTTAAAACATGTGATCCAATGTTCCAACCACATATTTTCAATCCTAAAGACATATTCCAGCATTTCAAACTCGTAAATCTAGTTGATTTAATTGAATGCACAACTTGTGCACATTTGCGCATGTTTTGAACGAAAAACGTGAACTCGTGCAAATTTGTGCGCAAATGGTTTAGACAAGACATCCAATGTTCCAATCGCATATTAATAGCACTAATCACATATTCTAGCTTTTTAATCTCACAGATACAAATGAGATTGTTGAATGAACAATCTTGCACATTTGCGCTTTTTTGAACGCAAAATGTCAACTCGTGCAAAAAGTTATGCACAAATTGTTTAAAACATGTAATCCAACATTCCAACTACATATTTTCAATCCTAAAGACGCATTCCAGCCTTTGAAACTCATAAATCCAGTTGATTTAATTGAATGCACAATTTTTGCGCTTGTGTGAACGCGAAACGTGAACTCATGCAAATTTGTGCGCAAATGGTTTTAGACAAGGTATCCAATTTTCCAATCGCATATTCGTAACACTAATCACTTTTCAAACTCATAAATATAAATGAGATTGTTCAGTGCACAATTTTTGCACATTTGCACCTGTTTGAACGCAAAACGTGAACTCGTCCAAATTTGTGCGCAAATGCTTTTAGACAAGATATCCAATGTTCCAATCGCAAATTCACAACACCAATCACATATTTTAGCTTTCTAAACTCATAAATATAAATGAGATTGTTGAATGTATAATTTTGCACTTTTGCGCCAGTTTGAACGCAAAACCTTAACTCGTACAAAATTTATGCGCAAATTGTTCAAAACATGTAATCCAATGTTCCAACTACATATTTTCAATCCTGAAGACATATTCCAGCATTTCAAACTCGTTAATGCTGTTGATTTTGTCCAATGCACAATTTGTGGACATTTGCGTATGCTTGAACGCAAAACGTGAACTCGCGTAAATTTGTGCGCAATGGTTTTAGACAAGATATCCAATGTTCCAACCCTAATCATATATATTCTAGCTTTTTAAGCTCATGAATATATAAATGAGATTGTTGAATGCACAATTTGTGCACGTTTGCGCTCTAAGAACGAACGCAAAATCTAAGGAGAAATTGTTTATAATATATGTAATCCAATGTTCCAGCTACATATTTTCAATCCCGAAGACGTATTCCAGCATTTAAAACTCATAAATCTAGTTGATTTAAATGAATGCACAATTTTTGCACATTTGCGCATGTTTGAACGCGAAATGTCAACTCGTGCAGATTTGTGCACAAATGGTTTTAAGACAAGATATCCAATGTTTCCAATCAAATATTCACAACACTAATCACATATTCTAGCTTTTGAACTCATAAATGTAAATGAGATTGTTGAATGCCCAATTTGTGCACATTTGCACCTCTACGAACGCAAAATGTTAACTCGTGCAAAATTTACACATAAACTGCTTAAAACATGTAATCCAATGTTCGAACTACATATTTTCAATCCTAAAGACATACTCCAGCCTTTAAAACTCATAATTGCAGTTGATTTAATTGAATGCACAAATTTTGCACATTTGCGCATGTTTTTAACGCAAAACGTGAACTCGTGCACATTTGTGCGCAAATGGTTTTAAGACGAGATATCCAATGTTCCCATCAAATATTCACAACACTAATCACATATTCTAGCTTTTTAAACTCTTAAATATAAATGAGATTGTTGAATGCACAATTTTTGCACATTTACGCCTGTTTGAACGCAAATGTTAAATCGTGCAAAGTTTATACACGGATTGTTTAAAACATGTGATCCAATGTTCCAACTACATATTTTCAATCCTAAAGGCATATTCCAGCATTTAAAGCTCGCAAATCTAGTTGATTTAATTGAATGCACAATTTTTGCACATTTGCACTTGTTTTCACACAAAACGTGAACTCGTGCAAATTTGTGCGCAAATGGTTTTAGACAAGACATCCAATGTTGCAATTACATATTCACAACACTAATCCAAAATTCTAGCTCTTCAAACTCATAAATATAAATGAGATTGTGGAATGCACAATTTGTGCACGTTTGCGCCTGTTTGGACGCAAAATGATACTCGTGCTAAATTTATGCACGAATTGTTTAAAACATGTGATCCAATGTTCCAACCACATATTTTCAATCCTAAAGACATATTCCAGCATGTCAAACTCGTAAATCTAGTTGATTTAATTGAATGCACAACTTGTGCACATTTGCGCATGTTTGAACGAAAAACGTGAACTCGTGCAAATTTGTGCGCAAATGGTTTTTAGACAAGACATCCAATGTTCCAATCGCATATTAATAGCACTAATCACATATTCTAGCTTTTAATCTCACACGATACAAATGAGATTGTTGAATGAACAATCTTGCACATTTGCGCTTTTTTGAACGCAAAATGTCAACTCGTGCGAAAAGTTATGCACAAATGGTTTAAACATGTAATCCAACATTCCAACTACATATTTTCAATCCTAAAGACGCTTCCAGCCTTTGAAACTCATAAATCCAGTTGATTTAATTGAATGCACAATTTTTGCGCTTGTGTGAACGCGAAACGTGAACTCATGCAAATTTGTGCGCAAATGGTTTTAGACAAGGTATCCAATTTTCCAATCGCATATTCGTAACACTAATCACTTTTCAAACTCATAAATATAAATGAGATTGTTCAGTGCACAATTTTTGCACATTTGCACCTGTTTGAACGCAAACGTGAACTCGTCCAAATTTGTGCGCAAATGCTTTTAGACAAGATATCCAATGTTCCAATCGCGAATTCACAACACCAATCACATATTTTAGCTTTCTAAACTCATAAATATAAATGAGATTGTTGAATGTATAATTTTTGCACTTTTGCGCCAGTGTTGAACGCAAAACCTTAACTGCTACAAAATTTATGCGCAAATTGTTCAAAACATGTAATCCAATGTTCCAACTACATATTTTCAATCCTGAAGACATATTCCAGCATTTCAAACTCGTTAATGCTGTTGATTTTGTCCAATGCACAATTTGTGGACATTTGCGTATGCTTGAACGCAAAACGTGAACTCGCGTAAATTTGTGCGCAAATGGTTTTAGACAAGATATCCAATGTTCCAACCCTAATCATATATATTCTAGCTTTTTAAGCTCATGAATATATAAATGAGATTGTTGAATGCACCATTTGTGCACGTTTGCGCCTCTAAGAACGAACGCAAAATCTAAGGAGAAATTGTTTATAATATATGTAATCCAATGTTCCAGCTACATATTTTCAATCCCGAAGACGTATTCCAGCATTTAAAACTCATAAATCTAGTTGATTTAAATGAATGCACAATTTTTGCACATTTGCGCATGTTTGAACGCGAAATGTCAACTCGTGCAGATTTGTGCACAAATGGTTTTAAGACAAGATATCCAATGTTTCCAATCAATATTCACAACACTAATCACATATTCTAGCTTTTTGAACTCATAAATGTAAATGAGATTGTTGAATGCCCAATTTGTGCACATTTGCACCTCTACGAACGCAAAATGTTAACTCGTGCAAAATTTACACATAAACTGCTTTAAACATGTAATCCAATGTTCGAACTACATATTTTCAATCCTAAAGACATACTCCAGCCTTTAAAACTCATAATTGCAGTTGATTTAATTGAATGCACAAATTTTGCACATTTGCGCATGTTTTAACGCAAAACGTGAACTCGTGCACATTTGTGCGCAAATGGTTTTAAGACGAGATATCCAATGTTCCCATCAAATATTCACAACACTAATCACATATTCTAGCTTTTAAACTCTTAAATATAAATGAGATTGTTGAATGCACAATTTTTGCACATTTACGCCTGTTTGAACGCAAAATGTTAACTCGTGCAAAGTTTATACACGGATTGTTTAAAACATGTGATCCAATGTTCCAACTACATATTTTCAATCCTAAAGGCATATTCCAGCATTTAAAGCTCGCAAATCTAGTTGATTTAATTGAATGCACAATTTTTGCACATTTGCACTTGTTTTCACACAAAACGTGAACTCGTGCAAATTTGTGCGCAAATGGTTTTAGACAAGACATCCAATGTTGCAATTACATATTCACAACACTAATCCAAAATTCTAGCTCTTCAAACTCATAAATATAAATGAGATTGTGGAATGCACAATTGTGCACGTTTGCGCCTGTTTGGACGCAAAATGATAACTCGTGCTAAATTTATGCACGAATTGTTTAAAACATGTGATCCAATGTTCCAACCACATATTTTCAATCCTAAAGACATATTCCAGCATTTCAAACTCGTAAATCTAGTTGATTTAATTGAATGCACAACTTGTGCACATTTGCGCATGTTTGAACGAAAAACGTGAACTCGTGCAAATTTGTGCGCAAATGGTTTTAGACAAGACATCCAATGTTCCAATCGCATATTAATAGCACTAATCACATATTCTAGCTTTTTAATCTCACAGATACAAATGAGATTGTTTGAATGAACAATCTTGCACATTTGCGCTTTTTTTGAACGCAAAATGTCAACTCGTGCGAAAAGTTATGCACAAATTGTTTAAAACATTAATCCAACATTCCAACTACATATTTTCAATCCTAAAGACGCATTCCAGCCTTTGAAACTCATAAATCCAGTTGATTTAATTGAATGCACAATTTTTGCGCTTGTGTGAACGCGAAACGTGAACTCATGCAAATTTGTGCGCAAATGGTTTTAGACAAGGTATCCAATTTTCCAATCGCATATTCGTAACACTAATCACTTTTCAACTCATAAATATAAATGAGATTGTTCAGTGCACAATTTTTGCACATTTGCACCTGTTTGAACGCAAAACGTGAACTCGTCCAATTTGTGCGCAAATGCTTTTAGACAAGATATCCAATGTTCCAATCGCAAATTCACAACACCAATCACATATTTTAGCTTTCTAAACTCATAAATATAAATGAGATTGTTGAATGTATAATTTTTGCACTTTTGCGCCAGTTTGAACGCAAAACCTTAACTCGTACAAAATTTATGCGCAAATTGTTCAAAACATGTAATCCAATGTTCCAACTACATATTTTCAATCCTGAAGACATATTCCAGCATTTCAAACTCGTTAATGCTGTTGATTTTGTCCAATGCACAATTTGTGGACATTTGCGTATGCTTGAACGCAAAACGTGAACTCGCGTAAATTTGTGCGCAAATGGTTTTAGACAAGATATCCAATGTTCCAACCCTAATCATATATATTCTAGCTTTTTAAGCTCATGAATATATAAATGAGATTGTTGAATGCACAATTTGTGCACGTTTGCGCCTCTAAGAACGAACGCAAAATCTAAGGAGAAATTGTTTATAATATATGTAATCCAATGTTCCAGCTACATATTTTCAATCCCGAAGACGTATTCCAGCATTTAAAACTCATAAATCTAGTTGATTTAAATGAATGCACAATTTTTGCACATTTGCGCATGTTTGAACGCGAAATGTCAACTCGTGCAGATTTGTGCACAAATGGTTTTAAGACAAGATATCCAATGTTTCCAATCAAATATTCACAACACTAATCACATATTCTAGCTTTTTGAACTCATAAATGTAAATGAGATTGTTGAATGCCCAATTTGTGCACATTTGCACCTCTACGAACGCAAAATGTTAACTCGTGCAAAATTTACACATAAACTGCTTAAAACATGTAATCCAATGTTCGAACTACATATTTTCAATCCTAAAGACATACTCCAGCCTTTAAAACTCATAATTGCAGTTGATTTAATTGAATGCACAAATTTTGCACATTTGCGCATGTTTTAACGCAAAACGTGAACTCGTGCACATTTGTGCGCAAATGGTTTTAAGACGAGATATCCAATGTTCCCATCAAATATTCACAACACTAATCACATATTCTAGCTTTTTAAACTCTTAAATATAAATGAGATTGTTGAATGCACAATTTTTGCACATTTACGCCTGTTTGAACGCAAAATGTTAACTCGTGCAAAGTTTATACACGGATTGTTTAAAACATGTGATCCAATGTTCCAACTACATATTTTCAATCCTAAAGGCATATTCCAGCATTTAAAGCTCGCAAATCTAGTTGATTTAATTGAATGCACAATTTTTGCACATTTGCACTTGTTTTCACACAAAACGTGAACTCGTGCAAATTTGTGCGCAAATGGTTTTAGACAAGACATCCAATGTTGCAATTACATATTCACAACACTAATCCAAAATTCTAGCTCTTCAAACTCATAAATATAAATGAGATTGTGGAATGCACAATTTGTGCACGTTTGCGCCTGTTTGGACGCAAAATGATAACTCGTGCTAAATTTATGCACGAATTGTTTAAAACATGTGATCCAATGTTCCAACCACATATTTTCAATCCTAAAGACATATTCCAGCATTTCAAACTCGTAAATCTAGTTGATTTAATTGAATGCACAACTTGTGCACATTTGCGCATGTTTGAACGAAAAACGTGAACTCGTGCAAATTTGTGCGCAAATGGTTTTAGACAAGACATCCAATGTTCCAATCGCATATTAATAGCACTAATCACATATTCTAGCTTTTTAATCTCACAGATACAAATGAGATTGTTGAATGAACAATCTTGCACATTTGCGCTTTTTTGAACGCAAAATGTCAACTCGTGCGAAAAGTTATGCACAAATTGTTTAAAACATGTAATCCAACATTCCAACTACATATTTTCAATCCTAAAGACGCATTCCAGCCTTTGAAACTCATAAATCCAGTTGATTTAATTGAATGCACAATTTTTGCGCTTGTGTGAACGCGAAACGTGAACTCATGCAAATTTGTGCGCAAATGGTTTTAGACAAGGTATCCAATTTTCCAATCGCATATTCGTAACACTAATCACTTTTCAAACTCATAAATATAAATGAGATTGTTCAGTGCACAATTTTTGCACATTTGCACCTGTTTGAACGCAAAACGTGAACTCGTCCAAATTTGTGCGCAAATGCTTTTAGACAAGATATCCAATGTTCCAATCACAAATTCACAACACCAATCACATATTTTAGCTTTCTAAACTCATAAATATAAATGAGATTGTTGAATGTATAATTTTTGCACTTTTGCGCCAGTTTGAACGCAAAACCTTAACTCGTACAAAATTTATGCGCAAATTGTTCAAAACATGTAATCCAATGTTCCAACTACATATTTTCAATCCTGAAGACATATTCCAGCATTTCAAACTCGTTAATGCTGTTGATTTTGTCCAATGCACAATTTGTGGACATTTGCGTATGCTTGAACGCAAAACGTGAACTCGCGTAAATTTGTGCGCAAATGGTTTTAGACAAGATATCCAATGTTCCAACCCTAATCATATATATTCTAGCTTTTTAAGCTCATGAATATATAAATGAGATTGTTGAATGCACAATTTGTGCACGTTTGCGCCTCTAAGAACGAACGCAAAATCTAAGGAGAAATTGTTTATAATATATGTAATCCAATGTTCCAGCTACATATTTTCAATCCCGAAGACGTATTCCAGCATTTAAAACTCATAAATCTAGTTGATTTAAATGAATGCACAATTTTTGCACATTTGCGCATGTTTGAACGCGAAATGTCAACTCGTGCAGATTTGTGCACAAATGGTTTTAAGACAAGATATCCAATGTTTCCAATCAAATATTCACAACACTAATCACATATTCTAGCTTTTTGAACTCATAAATGTAAATGAGATTGTTGAATGCCCAATTTGTGCACATTTGCACCTCTACGAACGCAAAATGTTAACTCGTGCAAAATTTACACATAAACTGCTTAAAACATGTAATCCAATGTTCGAACTACATATTTTCAATCCTAAAGACATACTCCAGCCTTTAAAACTCATAATTGCAGTTGATTTAATTGAATGCACAAATTTTGCACATTTGCGCATGTTTTAACGCAAAACGTGAACTCGTGCACATTTGTGCGCAAATGGTTTTAAGACGAGATATCCAATGTTCCCATCAAATATTCACAACACTAATCACATATTCTAGCTTTTTAAACTCTTAAATATAAATGAGATTGTTGAATGCACAATTTTTGCACATTTACGCCTGTTTGAACGCAAAATGTTAACTCGTGCAAAGTTTATACACGGATTGTTTAAAACATGTGATCCAATGTTCCAACTACATATTTTCAATCCTAAAGGCATATTCCAGCATTTAAAGCTCGCAAATCTAGTTGATTTAATTGAATGCACAATTTTTGCACATTTGCACTTGTTTTCACACAAAACGTGAACTCGTGCAAATTTGTGCGCAAATGGTTTTAGACAAGACATCCAATGTTGCAATTACATATTCACAACACTAATCCAAAATTCTAGCTCTTCAAACTCATAAATATAAATGAGATTGTGGAATGCACAATTTGTGCACGTTTGCGCCTGTTTGGACGCAAAATGATAACTCGTGCTAAATTTATGCACGAATTGTTTAAAACATGTGATCCAATGTTCCAACCACATATTTTCAATCCTAAAGACATATTCCAGCATTTCAAACTCGTAAATCTAGTTGATTTAATTGAATGCACAACTTGTGCACATTTGCGCATGTTTGAACGAAAAACGTGAACTCGTGCAAATTTGTGCGCAAATGGTTTTAGACAAGACATCCAATGTTCCAATCGCATATTAATAGCACTAATCACATATTCTAGCTTTTTAATCTCACAGATACAAATGAGATTGTTGAATGAACAATCTTGCACATTTGCGCTTTTTTGAACGCAAAATGTCAACTCGTGCGAAAAGTTATGCACAAATTGTTTAAAACATGTAATCCAACATTCCAACTACATATTTTCAATCCTAAAGACGCATTCCAGCCTTTGAAACTCATAAATCCAGTTGATTTAATTGAATGCACAATTTTTGCGCTTGTGTGAACGCGAAACGTGAACTCATGCAAATTTGTGCGCAAATGGTTTTAGACAAGGTATCCAATTTTCCAATCGCATATTCGTAACACTAATCACTTTTCAAACTCATAAATATAAATGAGATTGTTCAGTGCACAATTTTTGCACATTTGCACCTGTTTGAACGCAAAACGTGAACTCGTCCAAATTTGTGCGCAAATGCTTTTAGACAAGATATCCAATGTTCCAATCGCAAATTCACAACACCAATCACATATTTTAGCTTTCTAAACTCATAAATATAAATGAGATTGTTGAATGTATAATTTTTGCACTTTTGCGCCAGTTTGAACGCAAAACCTTAACTCGTACAAAATTTATGCGCAAATTGTTCAAAACATGTAATCCAATGTTCCAACTACATATTTTCAATCCTGAAGACATATTCCAGCATTTCAAACTCGTTAATGCTGTTGATTTTGTCCAATGCACAATTTGTGGACATTTGCGTATGCTTGAACGCAAAACGTGAACTCGCGTAAATTTGTGCGCAAATGGTTTTAGACAAGATATCCAATGTTCCAACCCTAATCATATATATTCTAGCTTTTTAAGCTCATGAATATATAAATGAGATTGTTGAATGCACAATTTGTGCACGTTTGCGCCTCTAAGAACGAACGCAAAATCTAAGGAGAAATTGTTTATAATATATGTAATCCAATGTTCCAGCTACATATTTTCAATCCCGAAGACGTATTCCAGCATTTAAAACTCATAAATCTAGTTGATTTAAATGAATGCACAATTTTTGCACATTTGCGCATGTTTGAACGCGAAATGTCAACTCGTGCAGATTTGTGCACAAATGGTTTTAAGACAAGATATCCAATGTTTCCAATCAAATATTCACAACACTAATCACATATTCTAGCTTTTTGAACTCATAAATGTAAATGAGATTGTTGAATGCCCAATTTGTGCACATTTGCACCTCTACGAACGCAAAATGTTAACTCGTGCAAAATTTACACATAAACTGCTTAAAACATGTAATCCAATGTTCGAACTACATATTTTCAATCCTAAAGACATACTCCAGCCTTTAAAACTCATAATTGCAGTTGATTTAATTGAATGCACAAATTTTGCACATTTGCGCATGTTTTAACGCAAAACGTGAACTCGTGCACATTTGTGCGCAAATGGTTTTAAGACGAGATATCCAATGTTCCCATCAAATATTCACAACACTAATCACATATTCTAGCTTTTTAAACTCTTAAATATAAATGAGATTGTTGAATGCACAATTTTTGCACATTTACGCCTGTTTGAACGCAAAATGTTAACTCGTGCAAAGTTTATACACGGATTGTTTAAAACATGTGATCCAATGTTCCAACTACATATTTTCAATCCTAAAGGCATATTCCAGCATTTAAAGCTCGCAAATCTAGTTGATTTAATTGAATGCACAATTTTTGCACATTTGCACTTGTTTTCACACAAAACGTGAACTCGTGCAAATTTGTGCGCAAATGGTTTTAGACAAGACATCCAATGTTGCAATTACATATTCACAACACTAATCCAAAATTCTAGCTCTTCAAACTCATAAATATAAATGAGATTGTGGAATGCACAATTTGTGCACGTTTGCGCCTGTTTGGACGCAAAATGATAACTCGTGCTAAATTTATGCACGAATTGTTTAAAACATGTGATCCAATGTTCCAACCACATATTTTCAATCCTAAAGACATATTCCAGCATTTCAAACTCGTAAATCTAGTTGATTTAATTGAATGCACAACTTGTGCACATTTGCGCATGTTTGAACGAAAAACGTGAACTCGTGCAAATTTGTGCGCAAATGGTTTTAGACAAGACATCCAATGTTCCAATCGCATATTAATAGCACTAATCACATATTCTAGCTTTTTAATCTCACAGATACAAATGAGATTGTTGAATGAACAATCTTGCACATTTGCGCTTTTTTGAACGCAAAATGTCAACTCGTGCGAAAAGTTATGCACAAATTGTTTAAAACATGTAATCCAACATTCCAACTACATATTTTCAATCCTAAAGACGCATTCCAGCCTTTGAAACTCATAAATCCAGTTGATTTAATTGAATGCACAATTTTTGCGCTTGTGTGAACGCGAAACGTGAACTCATGCAAATTTGTGCGCAAATGGTTTTAGACAAGGTATCCAATTTTCCAATCGCATATTCGTAACACTAATCACTTTTCAAACTCATAAATATAAATGAGATTGTTCAGTGCACAATTTTTGCACATTTGCACCTGTTTGAACGCAAAACGTGAACTCGTCCAAATTTGTGCGCAAATGCTTTTAGACAAGATATCCAATGTTCCAATCGCGAATTCACAACACCAATCACATATTTTAGCTTTCTAAACTCATAAATATAAATGAGATTGTTGAATGTATAATTTTTGCACTTTTGCGCCAGTTTGAACGCAAAACCTTAACTCGTACAAAATTTATGCGCAAATTGTTCAAAACATGTAATCCAATGTTCCAACTACATATTTTCAATCCTGAAGACATATTCCAGCATTTCAAACTCGTTAATGCTGTTGATTTTGTCCAATGCACAATTTGTGGACATTTGCGTATGCTTGAACGCAAAACGTGAACTCGCGTAAATTTGTGCGCAAATGGTTTTAGACAAGATATCCAATGTTCCAACCCTAATCATATATATTCTAGCTTTTTAAGCTCATGAATATATAAATGAGATTGTTGAATGCACAATTTGTGCACGTTTGCGCCTCTAAGAACGAACGCAAAATCTAAGGAGAAATTGTTTATAATATATGTAATCCAATGTTCCAGCTACATATTTTCAATCCCGAAGACGTATTCCAGCATTTAAAACTCATAAATCTAGTTGATTTAAATGAATGCACAATTTTTGCACATTTGCGCATGTTTGAACGCGAAATGTCAACTCGTGCAGATTTGTGCACAAATGGTTTTAAGACAAGATATCCAATGTTTCCAATCAAATATTCACAACACTAATCACATATTCTAGCTTTTTGAACTCATAAATGTAAATGAGATTGTTGAATGCCCAATTTGTGCACATTTGCACCTCTACGAACGCAAAATGTTAACTCGTGCAAAATTTACACATAAACTGCTTAAAACATGTAATCCAATGTTCGAACTACATATTTTCAATCCTAAAGACATACTCCAGCCTTTAAAACTCATAATTGCAGTTGATTTAATTGAATGCACAAATTTTGCACATTTGCGCATGTTTTAACGCAAAACGTGAACTCGTGCACATTTGTGCGCAAATGGTTTTAAGACGAGATATCCAATGTTCCCATCAAATATTCACAACACTAATCACATATTCTAGCTTTTTAAACTCTTAAATATAAATGAGATTGTTGAATGCACAATTTTTGCACATTTACGCCTGTTTGAACGCAAAATGTTAACTCGTGCAAAGCTTATACACGGATTGTTTAAAACATGTGATCCAATGTTCCAACTACATATTTTCAATCCTAAAGGCATATTCCAGCATTTAAAGCTCGCAAATCTAGTTGATTTAATTGAATGCACAATTTTTGCACATTTGCACTTGTTTTCACACAAAACGTGAACTCGTGCAAATTTGTGCGCAAATGGTTTTAGACAAGACATCCAATGTTGCAATTACATATTCACAACACTAATCCAAAATTCTAGCTCTTCAAACTCATAAATATAAATGAGATTGTGGAATGCACAATTTGTGCACGTTTGCGCCTGTTTGGACGCAAAATGATAACTCGTGCTAAATTTATGCACGAATTGTTTAAAACATGTGATCCAATGTTCCAACCACATATTTTCAATCCTAAAGACATATTCCAGCATTTCAAACTCGTAAATCTAGTTGATTTAATTGAATGCACAACTTGTGCACATTTGCGCATGTTTGAACGAAAATCGTGAACTCGTGCAAATTTGTGCGCAAATGGTTTTATGATACGAACCCTACCTATAATAGAGATAGAACGCGCATCCAACTTTGAAATCTTGCCCAAGATCGTCAAGATAAGGTTGTGAAGATGGAGCTAAACCCCTTGCTTATTAATTTGAAGCAAGATACTTAGCTATTATAAGATGAACAATCACACAATTCTAAGTTTAATCTAACCTAGCAATTGTAATGAAAGGTAGAAGTGAAACAATTCAAGTAAACTTGCAAAGTTTCAAAAACAAAGTTTAAGGAAAAAACCTTACTTTTAATATTTCAATCTTCTTAAATTCGTATGTCATAGGGTTAGCCCTTATATAGGCATGTAAACAACCTAATCCTTAAAGAAAAAGGTTCTATTCCTTATTCCTAAAGATACCTATATAGGAAAATCCTTAATTAAGGAGATTTCCTTTAAAATAGGACAACTAATGACAACTAATGACAACTCATCTTTGAAAAGTCAAAATTGACAACTCATTACAATTCATGACAACTAAGCAAAATGACAACTCATGACAACTAAGCATTAAAGCATGCCATGTCACATGCCATGTCATATGTTGACCATTGACCATTGACTTTGACTTGTTGACTATTTGACTATGACTTTGACTTGTTGACTTTGACTTGGAATATTCTTGAATCTTCTCACATCTTCTAGAATCTTCTTGAATCTTCCTTATTGACTCCAAAATATGAATAAAAAAAAACAACTTCCAAATTCGTCCAATTCAAGCTAATTAATTTCAGAATAGGAAATTAAGCTAATTAGCTTGAATTCTTCATCATGCGGCTCCAAGCTTGTACTTGTAGTCAAATCCACCAACTTGCTTATAATGTGAAAGACAAGCAAATTCAATGCTTGTTTGAACTTCTTTGTCTTTGATCTTGTCATTGGTCCCTCATAATGCAATGGATCACTTGGTTTGATGGGCTTGCTTAGCTTGGTTGCATCATTCCCCCTTTCCTCAAGATGATTCGTCCTCGAATCATCACCTACATTAAAATCAAAAAGAGATAAATCAGCAACATTAAATGTAGCACTTACACCATACTCACCGGGTAAGTCAATCTTATAAGCATTGTCATTGATGCGCTCTAACACTTGGAAGGGTCCATCACCACGAGGCATCAACTTAGATTTCCTTTGAGTAGGAAACCTTTCTTTACGCAAATGTACCCAAACCCAATCACCTGGTTCAAATACAACTTTAATGCGCCCCTTGTTTGCATGTTTGGCATATTGCTCATTCTTTCTTTCAAGATTTGCTCGCACCTTTTCATGTAAGGACTTCACAAATTCTGCCTTCTTCTTTCCATCTAGATTTACTTGTTCACTCAAAGGTAAAGCAATCAAATCTAAAGGACTCAACGGAATAAAACCATAAACAATCTCAAAAGGACAAAAATTGGTAGAAGAATGCACACTACGATTATATGCAAATTCAATATGTGGCAAGCAATCTTCCCATGATTTCAAATTATGCCTAACCATGGTTCTTAGTAATTGAGATAAAGTTCTATTAACTACCTCAGTTTGCCCATCAGTTTGTGGATGACAGGTTGTAGAAAATAAAAGTTTAGTGCCCAATTTACCCCACAAAGTCTTCCAAAAGTAGCTTAAAAATTTAGCATCTCTATCACTCACAATTGTTCTAGGCATGCCATGCAATCGAACAATCTCTTTAAAGAACAAATCCGCAACATGTTGTGCATCATTAGTTTTTCTACATGCTATAAAGTGAGCCATTTTAGAAAACCTATCTACAACAACATATATTGAATCATGTCCTTGCCTAGTCCTAGGTAAACCAAGCACAAAATCCATGGAAATATCAATCCAAGGTGAACTAGGCACCGGTAAAGGCATATACAAACCATGTGGTTTTAACTTAGACTTAGCTTGTTTACACACAATGCACTTATCACAAATTCTAACAACATCTTTTTTCATGTTAGGCCAATAAAAGTGATCATGTAAAACATCTAAAGTCTTGGCTATACCAAAATGTCCCATTAAACCACCCTCATGTGCTTCACGAACAAGTAATTCACGCATAGAACAGTTAGGAACACACAACCGTTTCTCTTTAAACAAGTAACCATCATGCCTATAGAACTTTTCAAAAGCAATATTTTCACATGCATGATAAACACTACCAAAATCACTGTCATTCTCATATAGCTCTTTTATGTATTCAAATCCTAGCAATTTGGCATCTAAAGAAGCAAGTAAAGTATACCTTCTTGAAAGTGCATCAGCCACAACATTCTCTTTACCTTGCTTGTATTTAATGACATAAGGAAATGACTCAATGAATTCACTCCACCTAGCATGTCGTTTGTTAAGCTTATTTTGCCCCTTCAAGTGCTTCAAGGATTCATGATCAGTATGTATCACGAACTCCTTAGGCAATAAATAATGCTGCCATGTCTCTAGAGCGCGAACTAAGGCATACATCTCTTTGTCATAAGTGGGGTACTTCAAGCTTGCACCATTTAACTTTTCACTAAAATAAGCAATTGGTTGTCCATCTTGCATTAGAACAGCCCCAATTCCAAAACCTGAAGCATCACATTCAATTTCAAATGTTTTAGAAAAATTAGGTAGAGTAAGTAAAGGAGCAGACATCAACTTATCCTTAAGCATGTTAAATGCTTGTTCTTGTGCTTCTCCCCACTTGAAGCCAACATTTTTCTTAATGACTTCGGTCAATGGCGCTGCAATGGTACTAAAATCCCTCACAAATCGCCTATAAAAGCTTGCAAGACCATGAAAACTTCGCACATCACTAACTCCTCTAGGCGTAGGCCAGTCTTTAATTGCCTTGACCTTCTCTTCATCTACCTCTATTCCTTTTGCACTAACAACAAAGCCTAAGAAAACAAGCTTATGTGTGCAAAAACTACACTTTTTGAGGTTAGCATACAAACATTCCTTACGCAGCACTTCCAAAACCAAATGCACATGTTCAATATGCTCTTCCAAAGATTTACTATATATAAGTATATCATCAAAATAAACAACCACAAATTTTCCAATGAAAGCACGCAAAACATGGTTCATTAATCTCATAAAAGTGCTAGGTGCATTAGTTAAACCAAAAGGCATGACTAACCACTCATATAAACCATATTTTGTTTTAAATGCAGTTTTCCACTCATCACCCTCTTTCATGCGAATTTGATGATAACCACTTTTCAAATCAATCTTGGAAAATATAATAGCCCCATGCAACTCATCAAGCATATCATCTAACCTAGGAATAGGATGACGATACTTTACCGTTATTTTGTTAATTGCACGACAATCAACACACATTCTCCAAGTGCCATCCTTCTTAGGCACAAGTAAAACTGGAACGGCACATGGGCTCATGCTTTCTCGAATGTAACCTTTGTTCATAAGATCCTCAACTTGCCTTTGCAACTCTTTGGTTTCCTCAGGATTGCATCTATACGCGGGTCTATTTGGAATTGCAGAACCAGGTACAAAGTCAATTTGATGCTCTATTCCTCTTATTGGCGGCAAACCACTAGGAATATCATCGGGAAACACATCTTGAAATTCCTGCAATAATCTCACAAAAGAACTAGGCAAAGAAGGGTCAAGATCGTTAGAGCACAAATAAGATTCCTTGTAAATAAGTACAAGCATAGGCTGCCTTAAAAGTAAAGCTTTCCTCACATCTTTTTCTTTTGCATAAAAACTTGATTTTCTCTCTTGTGTTACCTTATTCACACTCAACTCTCCTTTTGCATGCACATCACTCTTTTTTTTCTCATTGTGCATCCCCTCAAGCTCTCCTTTTTCCACTCTTTGCTCACTTCTCTCATTGCTTTTCTCACAGCTTTCCTTTTGCTTGTTTGCCTTTTCTTTTTTATGCAAACTCTCTCTCTCTCTTTTTATTGCTTTTTCTTTTTCAAACTCTTCAAATCTTTGCTTTAGGACTTTTTGGTCCTCATACACTTCTTTAGGGGTTAAAGGTTTAAGGGTAATGGGTACATCATTCATTACAAAAGAATATCTATTAGAGAACCCATTATGATTAGCCCTCCTATCATATTGCCAAGGACGCCCCAAAAGAATATGACAAGCTTGCATAGGCACTACATCACACAATACTTCATCTTCATATTTGCCTATGGAAAATGCTATCTTCACTTGTTTAGTTACTTTTATCTCCCCATAATCATTCAACCATTGCAATGTGTAAGGCCTAGGGTGCTTCATGGTATATAAATGCAATTTCTCAACTAACATGGTGCTAGCTACATTTGTGCAACTACCGCCATCAATGATCATACCACATACCTTATCTTGCACCTTGCATCTAGTGTGAAAGATGTTCTCACGTTGTGCCTCATCCTCCATCTTGGTTTGCACATTCATGATTCGCCTTGTAACAAGCAATTCACCATGTGATGGACTTTGTACAGCCTCATCATCACTTGCATCCTCAAGCTCAGGCATCTCCAAGTTGCACTCATTTTAAGTAAACAAAAGGATCATCCCCACCAAGAAAATAAGGCATGTCCATGTTAAAAAATAATTTTTTTGAAAAGATATAGAAAGAAAAAAAATCCTCACAAAGCACTCCCTTACGTGTTTACACTCAAGGATGTGAATGCTCTCGTGTTTCACTCAAAAAAAATTTTTTTTTTTTTCAAATTATGAAGAATTGAGAAGAAGAAAATAATAGATAATTCAAGAAAATAAAAAGATACGTAACCAAACCTTGAAGTTTGGCTCTGATACCAAACTGATACGAACCCTACCTATAATAGAGATAGAACGCGCATCCAACTTTGAAATCTTGCCCAAGATCGTCAAGATAAGGTTGTGAAGATGGAGCTAAACCCCTTGCTTATTAATTTGAAGCAAGATACTTAGCTATTATAAGATGAACAATCACACAATTCTAAGTTTAATCTAACCTAGCAATTGTAATGAAAGGTAGAAGTGAAACAATTCAAGTAAACTTGCAAAGTTTCAAAAACAAAGTTTAAGGAAAAAACCTTACTTTTAATATTTCAATCTTCTTAAATTCGTATGTCATAGGGTTAGCCCTTATATAGGCATGTAAACAACCTAATCCTTAAAGAAAAAGGTTCTATTCCTTATTCCTAAAGATACCTATATAGGAAAATCCTTAATTAAGGAGATTTCCTTTAAAATAGGACAACTAATGACAACTAATGACAACTCATCTTTGAAAAGTCAAAATTGACAACTCATTACAATTCATGACAACTAAGCAAAATGACAACTCATGACAACTAAGCATTAAAGCATGCCATGTCACATGCCATGTCATATGTTGACCATTGACCATTGACTTTGACTTGTTGACTATTTGACTATGACTTTGACTTGTTGACTTTGACTTGGAATATTCTTGAATCTTCTCACATCTTCTAGAATCTTCTTGAATCTTCCTTATTGACTCCAAAATATGAATAAAAAAAAACAACTTCCAAATTCGTCCAATTCAAGCTAATTAATTTCAGAATAGGAAATTAAGCTAATTAGCTTGAATTCTTCATCATGCGGCTCCAAGCTTGTACTTGTAGTCAAATCCACCAACTTGCTTATAATGTGAAAGACAAGCAAATTCAATGCTTGTTTGAACTTCTTTGTCTTTGATCTTGTCATTGGTCCCTCATAATGCAATGGATCACTTGGTTTGATGGGCTTGCTTAGCTTGGTTGCATCATTTTAGACAAGACATCCAATGTTCCAATCGCATATTAATAGCACTAATCACATATTCTAGCTTTTTAATCTCACAGATACAAATGAGATTGTTGAATGAACAATCTTGCACATTTGCGCTTTTTTGAACGCAAAATGTCAACTCGTGCGAAAAGTTATGCACAAATTGTTTAAAACATGTAATCCAACATTCCAACTACATATTTTCAATCCTAAAGACGCATTCCAGCCTTTGAAACTCATAAATCCAGTTGATTTAATTGAATGCACAATTTTTGCGCTTGTGTGAACGCGAAACGTGAACTCATGCAAATTTGTGCGCAAATGGTTTTAGACAAGGTATCCAATTTTCCAATCGCATATTCGTAACACTAATCACTTTTCAAACTCATAAATATAAATGAGATTGTTCAGTGCACAATTTTTGCACATTTGCACCTGTTTGAACGCAAAACGTGAACTCGTCCAAATTTGTGCGCAAATGCTTTTAGACAAGATATCCAATGTTCCAATCGCGAATTCACAACACCAATCACATATTTTAGCTTTCTAAACTCATAAATATAAATGAGATTGTTGAATGTATAATTTTTGCACTTTTGCGCCAGTTTGAACGCAAAACCTTAACTCGTACAAAATTTATGCGCAAATTGTTCAAAACATGTAATCCAATGTTCCAACTACATATTTTCAATCCTGAAGACATATTCCAGCATTTCAAACTCGTTAATGCTGTTGATTTTGTCCAATGCACAATTTGTGGACATTTGCGTATGCTTGAACGCAAAACGTGAACTCGCGTAAATTTGTGCGCAAATGGTTTTAGACAAGATATCCAATGTTCCAACCCTAATCATATATATTCTAGCTTTTTAAGCTCATGAATATATAAATGAGATTGTTGAATGCACAATTTGTGCACGTTTGCGCCTCTAAGAACGAACGCAAAATCTAAGGAGAAATTGTTTATAATATATGTAATCCAATGTTCCAGCTACATATTTTCAATCCCGAAGACGTATTCCAGCATTTAAAACTCATAAATCTAGTTGATTTAAATGAATGCACAATTTTTGCACATTTGCGCATGTTTGAACGCGAAATGTCAACTCGTGCAGATTTGTGCACAAATGGTTTTAAGACAAGATATCCAATGTTTCCAATCAAATATTCACAACACTAATCACATATTCTAGCTTTTTGAACTCATAAATGTAAATGAGATTGTTGAATGCCCAATTTGTGCACATTTGCACCTCTACGAACGCAAAATGTTAACTCGTGCAAAATTTACACATAAACTGCTTAAAACATGTAATCCAATGTTCGAACTACATATTTTCAATCCTAAAGACATACTCCAGCCTTTAAAACTCATAATTGCAGTTGATTTAATTGAATGCACAAATTTTGCACATTTGCGCATGTTTTAACGCAAAACGTGAACTCGTGCACATTTGTGCGCAAATGGTTTTAAGACGAGATATCCAATGTTCCCATCAAATATTCACAACACTAATCACATATTCTAGCTTTTTAAACTCTTAAATATAAATGAGATTGTTGAATGCACAATTTTTGCACATTTACGCCTGTTTGAACGCAAAATGTTAACTCGTGCAAAGTTTATACACGGATTGTTTAAAACATGTGATCCAATGTTCCAACTACATATTTTCAATCCTAAAGGCATATTCCAGCATTTAAAGCTCGCAAATCTAGTTGATTTAATTGAATGCACAATTTTTGCACATTTGCACTTGTTTTCACACAAAACGTGAACTCGTGCAAATTTGTGCGCAAATGGTTTTAGACAAGACATCCAATGTTGCAATTACATATTCACAACACTAATCCAAAATTCTAGCTCTTCAAACTCATAAATATAAATGAGATTGTGGAATGCACAATTTGTGCACGTTTGCGCCTGTTTGGACGCAAAATGATAACTCGTGCTAAATTTATGCACGAATTGTTTAAAACATGTGATCCAATGTTCCAACCACATATTTTCAATCCTAAAGACATATTCCAGCATTTCAAACTCGTAAATCTAGTTGATTTAATTGAATGCACAACTTGTGCACATTTGCGCATGTTTGAACGAAAAACGTGAACTCGTGCAAATTTGTGCGCAAATGGTTTTAGACAAGACATCCAATGTTCCAATCGCATATTAATAGCACTAATCACATATTCTAGCTTTTTAATCTCACAGATACAAATGAGATTGTTGAATGAACAATCTTGCACATTTGCGCTTTTTTGAACGCAAAATGTCAACTCGTGCGAAAAGTTATGCACAAATTGTTTAAAACATGTAATCCAACATTCCAACTACATATTTTCAATCCTAAAGACGCATTCCAGCCTTTGAAACTCATAAATCCAGTTGATTTAATTGAATGCACAATTTTTGCGCTTGTGTGAACGCGAAACGTGAACTCATGCAAATTTGTGCGCAAATGGTTTTAGACAAGGTATCCAATTTTCCAATCGCATATTCGTAACACTAATCACTTTTCAAACTCATAAATATAAATGAGATTGTTCAGTGCACAATTTTTGCACATTTGCACCTGTTTGAACGCAAAACGTGAACTCGTCCAAATTTGTGCGCAAATGCTTTTAGACAAGATATCCAATGTTCCAATCGCGAATTCACAACACCAATCACATATTTTAGCTTTCTAAACTCATAAATATAAATGAGATTGTTGAATGTATAATTTTTGCACTTTTGCGCCAGTTTGAACGCAAAACCTTAACTCGTACAAAATTTATGCGCAAATTGTTCAAAACATGTAATCCAATGTTCCAACTACATATTTTCAATCCTGAAGACATATTCCAGCATTTCAAACTCGTTAATGCTGTTGATTTTGTCCAATGCACAATTTGTGGACATTTGCATATGCTTGAACGCAAAACGTGAACTCGCGTAAATTTGTGCGCAAATGGTTTTAGACAAGATATCCAATGTTCCAACCCTAATCATATATATTCTAGCTTTTTAAGCTCATGAATATATAAATGAGATTGTTGAATGCACAATTTGTGCACGTTTGCGCCTCTAAGAACGAACGCAAAATCTAAGGAGAAATTGTTTATAATATATGTAATCCAATGTTCCAGCTACATATTTTCAATCCCGAAGACGTATTCCAGCATTTAAAACTCATAAATCTAGTTGATTTAAATGAATGCACAATTTTTGCACATTTGCGCATGTTTGAACGCGAAATGTCAACTCGTGCAGATTTGTGCACAAATGGTTTTAAGACAAGATATCCAATGTTTCCAATCAAATATTCACAACACTAATCACATATTCTAGCTTTTTGAACTCATAAATGTAAATGAGATTGTTGAATGCCCAATTTGTGCACATTTGCACCTCTACGAACGCAAAATGTTAACTCGTGCAAAATTTACACATAAACTGCTTAAAACATGTAATCCAATGTTCGAACTACATATTTTCAATCCTAAAGACATACTCCAGCCTTTAAAACTCATAATTGCAGTTGATTTAATTGAATGCACAAATTTTGCACATTTGCGCATGTTTTAACGCAAAACGTGAACTCGTGCACATTTGTGCGCAAATGGTTTTAAGACGAGATATCCAATGTGATGTGAATCCAAGTTCAAAGCCTAAAGAGATCCAAGATCCATTAATGGTACAAGAAGGCCCAATCACAAGGTCCAAGTCCAAGAAGCTTCAAGAAGCCATATTAGGTTTAATTAAGGACATTTGGAAAGCCCAAGAATTTCAGCCCAATAAGGCATCCATGGAGGCCCAAGGAATAATATTTAACTTGTTTTTGTGTTAATAACAATTAGGGTTACATGTAGCCACCATATACAAGTTAATAGGGTAATTAATACTAAGTAATGGCTATTATTATGGGTAGTGGTTACTAAAGTTAATGGGGTAATCAATAATAAGTAATGGCTATTAATGTGGTTAATGGTTATTAAGGCCATTTAAGAGTAAAAGTAATCCTATGTGTGTGAGTCTATTTTAGTAGTGTGAGCATGGACTTGTACTCTATATAAACAAGTCCTTTGCTTTCTTTTGTAACATGAATGAATTTGATATATGAATTATAACTTTGTTTGAGTATTATTGTGAGGAATTTTGTCTTTAATTTCTTGCATAAACTTTGTGACTTATCAAGCTTTATTCTAGCTTGTGGTGTCAAAATCTAAATCTTTGTTTTCTTTTTATTTATCAAACTTTCTTGTTTGTGGCATAAGAGGAAATTCAAAGTCTATCTTAGTATCTTTATCCTTGTTGGTAAAGGGGTTAAGTAGCATCTATCTTCTTACTTCAATCTTTGAACGATCCGAATTTGTGGATTAAATTGGTAATTTCTGGTTTTCTTCTAATTCAACTTATCATAGTATTCTTGCTATTGGGGAGTTAATTGATGAAACCTACAATCCCATCATAAGTGGTATCAGAGCATTGGCTCAAGATTGAGGTTTGCGTATCCAAAACTATCTTTTAGTTCTCAATATCTTGTGTTCATCTTATATTTTGCACCTTTCTTGCTATCTATTATTCTTGTTATTTTTTTTTATCTTTATTCTTCTTATCTCAAGATTTTATTTGCAGATATCAAAAAAAAAAAAAAATTTCGTCCATAAAAAAAAAAAAAAAAAAAATTCGTCCATAAAAAAAAAAGTATATGTTATCTTTGATATTCCTATGTTAGATCTCAGTTTACATTAAAAAAAAATTGACTCTTCATATTCCATTGAGATCTATCTTTATAATTATGTCTCTTTGTGTTCTTTGATAATCTATCTTTGTTTTTCATTTCTATTAGCCTATTTGTTACAAATTGTTCTTTTCTTTAAGCCTACCTTATTATTTTCTTGTTAGCCTACCTTATTTTTTATCATTGATTACTACATTCTTGAATTTTGTTTGATTGAGAAACTTAGTTAATCTAAGAAATCAAAAGGCAAATTTGAGAGGTAAAAGGCAAGAGTGTGAGATCATTAGAGAAAAAGCCAAAATTGAGTGTAAACACGAGTGGTATACATCAATTTTGAGTGAAACACGCGAGGGAGTGTTGTGAGATTGTTTCTTTCTATTTTCTTTTGTTAAAATTTTAGGTTTTACAATCATGTCAAAAGACACAAGTTCTTCTTCTACAAATGATCATGTGATTCAAGCTATGCAACAACAATTCGAAAGAATGTTTAACATGATGGCGGGAGTCAATGAGAAATTGGAGAGGCATGATGGCATCCTTAACCAATTACAAGGAGAGCCTAAAGAAAGGAGACGTCCACCAATTGACCAAGAGGACTATGAAGGAGAGGATGAATTGGATGATGATCAAGTCACCTTGGTGGGACAACAAATCAATCCTAGGAGACAAGCTAGGAGAGGACGTCCTAAAGATGATGTTGATCGCAACCTTGGAAGCATCAAAATGAAGATTCCTTCATTCCAAGGAAGAAATGATCCAGATGTGTACCTTGAATGGGAGAGGAAAGTGGAACTCATCTTCGAATGTCACAATTATTCGGAGGAGAAAAAGGTAAAACTCGCCGCTGTTGAGTTTAGTGATTATGCAATTGTTTGGTGGGATCAATTTTGCAAGGAAAGACGTAGATATGGAGAAAGACCCGTGGAGTCTTGGAGGGAAATGAAGCAAATCATGAGAAAGAGGTTTGTTCCAAGCCACTACTATAGAGAGCTTCATCAAAGGTTACAAACTCTAATTCAAGGATCCATGAGTGTGGAGGAGTATCACAAAGAAATGGAGAAGGCTATGATTAGAGCAAATGTGGTAGAAGATCGTGAAGCTACCATGGCAAGGTTTTTGAGAGGGCTAAATAAAAACATTGCTGATGTTGTTGATTTGCAACATTATGTGGAGATTGAAGATATGGTGAATTTGGCCATGAAAGTGGAAAGGCAATTGAAAGGAAAGAGGTATGATTCTAAACCAAATGTGGGTTCTTCTTCTTCTTGGAAAAATTCTTGGGGGAAAAAGGATGATAAACCTTTTAACAAGTCAAAAGTGGAAGAAAATAAACCTAAAATTGACTTGGGTAATAAGGGAAAGGGTGAGAATCAACCAGCCCAAACTAGGGGAATAAAATGTTTTAAGTGTTTAGGTCATGGGCACATTGCTAGGGAATGTCCAAATAAGAAAGCTATGATTCTAAGGGATGGTGATATTGAATCGGAGAGTGAGGGGGATAGTGATGATGATATGCCTTCTTTAGAAGATTGTAGTGATGTTGAATGTGCTAAAGGAGATAATCTTGTTGTTCAAAGAACATTGAGTTTGCAAAATAAACATGATGTCCATAGGGAGCAAAGGGAAAATTTGTTTCATACTCATTGTTTGATTTCTAACAAGTTGTGCAACATGATTGTGGATAGTGGAAGTTGTACTAATGTAGCAAGCACTTTGCTAGTGGAGAAATTGAAGTTGCCTACTACCAAGCACCCAAGACCATACAAGTTGCAATGGCTTAATGAAAGTGGAGTTGTAAAGGTAAATAAGCAAGTTCTAGTTTCTTTTCAAATTGGTAGATATAAGGATGAGGTGTTGTGTGATGTGTTACCAATGTTGGCCGGACATATGTTGTTGGGGAGACCTTGGCAATATGATAGAAGGGCTAATCATGATGGATTCAAAAATATGTATACTTTGACTATGGATGGAAAAAGGTTTAACCTTGGACCATTAACTCCAAAACAGATTTTTGAAGACCAAATGCGCATCAAGCAACAATATGAAGAAATGGGTTCTTCATTGGGAAATTCTTTGGGAAGGGAAACCTTTGAGAGTAAAGAAAAAGGTGAGATGAGTGAACCTAAAAATTCCAATTCTCTTGACCAAAATGGGAAAAACATGGTGAGAGAAAACAAGGAAGGTTCAAATGAAAGAAAAATGAGTGTTTATGCAAAAATGAGTGATGTGAAGGAAGCTATGCTTTTGAGGCAACACATGCTTGTACTTATGTACAAGGAGATTTTGCATATTTCTAACGAAATAACCAATGGTTTGCCTAGTGTTGTTGTTGATCTTTTGCAGGTTTATGAAGATTTATTCCCAGAAGAAATTCCAAATGGTTTGCCACCTAAAAGAGGCATTGAGCACCAAATTGATTTCATACCCGGAGCAAGCATTCCAAATAGACCAGCATATAGATGTAATCCGGAGGAGACCAAGGAAATCCAAAAGCAAGTGATTGAGCTTATGGAGAAGGGTTATGTTCGTGAAAGCATGAGTCCATGTGCCGTACCCGTCTTGTTAGTGCCTAAGAAAGATGGAACTTGGAGGATGTGTGTTGATTGTCGTGCCATCAACAAAATCACGGTGAAGTATAGACATCCCATTCCTAGGCTAGATGACATGTTGGATGAATTGCATGGTTCATATTTGTTTTCAAAAATTGATTTGAAATCTGGTTATCATCAAATTAGAATGAGAGAAGGTGATGAATGGAAAACAGCTTTTAAAACTAAACATGGTTTATATGAGTGGTTAGTAATGCCTTTTGGTTTAACTAATGCACCAAGCACTTTCATGAGATTGATGAATCATGTTTTAAGAGCATTCATAGGCAAATTTGTTGTTGTCTATTTTGATGATATCTTGGTTTATAGCAAAAATTTAGATGAGCATGTACAACATTTGACTTGTGTTTTTGATGTGCTTAGAGAAGAGAAGTTGTATGCTAATCTAAAGAAATGCTGTTTTTGCACTAATGAAATTACTTTTCTTGGATATATAGTCAATGACAAGGGCATTCATGTTGATCAAGAAAAGGTAAAAGTAATTAGAGAATGGCCAACACCCACAAGTGTAAGTGATGCAAGAAGCTTTCATGGTTTAGCTAGCTTTTATAGAAGGTTCATTAAAAATTTTTCTACCATAGCTGCACCTTTAACTGAATGCATCAAAAAAAATGTTGGTTTTAAGTGGGGAATTGAACAAGATGAGGCTTTTAACTTGCTAAAAGACAAATTAAGTTCTGCACCGTTGTTATCTTTGCCAAATTTTACTAAACCTTTTGAGATTGAGTGCGATGCAAGTGGCATAGGTATTGGAGGAGTTTTGATGCAAGAAGGCAAGCCCATAGCATTCTTTAGCGAAAAGCTAAGTGGAGCAAGTCTAAACTACCCTACATATGACAAGGAGTTCTATGCATTGGTGAGGGTTCTAAGGACATGGCAGCACTACCTTGGTTACAAAGAATTCATAATTCACACTGACCATGAGTCCTTGAAGTATCTCAAAGGACAAGGAAAGCTCAATAAGAGACATGCAAAATGGGTGGAATTCATTGAATCCTTTCCGTACATCATTAAGTACAAGCAAGGGAAAGAAAATGTGGTGGCCGATGCATTGTCAAGAAGGTATGCCTTGATCTCTAAACTTGATGCAAAATTATTAGGATTTGAATACATCAAAGATCTTTATTCTAATGATCCTGATTTTGCTAATGTTTATGGGGCATGTGAGAAAGGGGGTTTTGATAAGTTCTATAAGTTTGATGGTTTTCTTTTTCGGGAAAACAAATTGTGTGTGCCACAAAGTTCTTTAAGAGAGTTACTTGTGAGAGAGGCACATAGCGGAGGTTTAATGGGGCATTTTGGGATTAAGAAAACTTTGGATGTGTTGGGTGACCATTTCTTTTGGCCACACATGAAAAGGGATGTTAAGAGAATTTGTGAGAAATGCATTACTTGCAAACAAGCCAAATCCAAAGCAATGCCTCATGGTTTGTATACACCTCTTACCATACCAAATGAACCTTGGGTAGACATTTCTATGGATTTTGTTTTAGGATTACCTAGGTCCAAGGGAGGGAGAGATTCCATTTTTGTTGTTGTGGACAGGTTTAGCAAAATGGCACATTTCATTCCATGTCACAAGACGGATGATGCAACCCATATTGCCAATCTATTCTTCAAGGAGATTGTTAGGCTACATGGAGTGCCAAGGACCATTGTGAGTGATAGGGATGTCAAATTCCTAAGTCACTTTTGGAAGACTCTTTGGGGAAAGATGGGGACAAAGCTTTTGTATTCTACAACTTGTCATCCACAAACGGATGGACAAACGGAGGTGGTCAATAGGACACTTTCAACACTTTTGAGGGCTGTCATCCAAAGAAATCTGAAGAATTGGGAAGAATGTTTGCCACATGTGGAATTTGCTTACAATAGGAGTGTGCATGGTTCAACAAATTGCTCACCATTTGAAGTTGTGTATGGATTCAACCCAATGACTCCATTAGATTTGCTACCATTGCCATTGGACAAAGCTAATCTAGAGGGGAAACAAAAAGCTGAGTTCATCAAGACTTTGCATGAGAGGGTGCGTGCAAACATTGAGAAGAAGACACTCCAATATGAAAAGCAACACAACAAGGGGAGGAAGCAAGTCATTTTTGAGCCCGGAGATTGGGTGTGGGTGCACTTGAGGAAGGAAAGATTTCCTAACCAAAGGAAATCAAAGCTTATGCCAAGAGGAGATGGTCCTTTTAAAGTGCTTCAACGCATCAACAACAATGCCTACAAGCTAGAACTTCCAAGTGAGTATGGCAATGTTAGTGCTACATTTAATGTTAGTGACTTGTCTTTGTTTGATTTAGGTGATAAAGATGATGGAGCTGATTTGAGGACAAATCCTTTTGAAGAAAGGGGGAATGATGTGAATCCAAGTTCAAAGCCTAAAGAGATCCAAGATCCATTAATGGTACAAGAAGGCCCAATCACAAGGTCCAAGTCCAAGAAGCTTCAAGAAGCCATATTAGGTTTAATTAAGGACATTTGGAAAGCCCAAGAATTTCAGCCCAATAAGGCATCCATGGAGGCCCAAGGAATAATATTTAACTTGTTTTTGTGTTAATAACAATTAGGGTTACATGTAGCCACCATATACAAGTTAATAGGGTAATTAATACTAAGTAATGGCTATTATTATGGGTAGTGGTTACTAAAGTTAATGGGGTAATCAATAATAAGTAATGGCTATTAATGTGGTTAATGGTTATTAAGGCCATTTAAGAGTAAAAGTAATCCTATGTGTGTGAGTCTATTTTAGTAGTGTGAGCATGGACTTGTACTCTATATAAACAAGTCCTTTGCTTTCTTTTGTAACATGAATGAATTTGATATATGAATTATAACTTTGTTTGAGTATTATTGTGAGGAATTTTGTCTTTAATTTCTTGCATAAACTTTGTGACTTATCAAGCTTTATTCTAGCTTGTGGTGTCAAAATCTAAATCTTTGTTTTCTTTTTATTTATCAAACTTTCTTGTTTGTGGCATAAGAGGAAATTCAAAGTCTATCTTAGTATCTTTATCCTTGTTGGTAAAGGGGTTAAGTAGCATCTATCTTCTTACTTCAATCTTTGAACGATCCGAATTTGTGGATTAAATTGGTAATTTCTGGTTTTCTTCTAATTCAACTTATCATAGTATTCTTGCTATTGGGGAGTTAATTGATGAAACCTACAATCCCATCACAATGTTCCCATCAAATATTCACAACACTAATCACATATTCTAGCTTTTTAAACTCTTAAATATAAATGAGATTGTTGAATGCACAATTTTTGCACATTTACGCCTGTTTGAACGCAAAATGTTAACTCGTGCAAAGTTTATACACGGATTGTTTAAAACATGTGATCCAATGTTCCAACTACATATTTTCAATCCTAAAGGCATATTCCAGCATTTAAAGCTCGCAAATCTAGTTGATTTAATTGAATGCACAATTTTTGCACATTTGCACTTGTTTTCACACAAAACGTGAACTCGTGCAAATTTGTGCGCAAATGGTTTTAGACAAGACATCCAATGTTGCAATTACATATTCACAACACTAATCCAAAATTCTAGCTCTTCAAACTCATAAATATAAATGAGATTGTGGAATGCACAATTTGTGCACGTTTGCGCCTGTTTGGACGCAAAATGATAACTCGTGCTAAATTTATGCACGAATTGTTTAAAACATGTGATCCAATGTTCCAACCACATATTTTCAATCCTAAAGACATATTCCAGCATTTCAAACTCGTAAATCTAGTTGATTTAATTGAATGCACAACTTGTGCACATTTGCGCATGTTTGAACGAAAAACGTGAACTCGTGCAAATTTGTGCGCAAATGGTTTTAGACAAGACATCCAATGTTCCAATCGCATATTAATAGCACTAATCACATATTCTAGCTTTTTAATCTCACAGATACAAATGAGATTGTTGAATGAACAATCTTGCACATTTGCGCTTTTTTGAACGCAAAATGTCAACTCGTGCGAAAAGTTATGCACAAATTGTTTAAAACATGTAATCCAACATTCCAACTACATATTTTCAATCCTAAAGACGCATTCCAGCCTTTGAAACTCATAAATCCAGTTGATTTAATTGAATGCACAATTTTTGCGCTTGTGTGAACGCGAAACGTGAACTCATGCAAATTTGTGCGCAAATGGTTTTAGACAAGGTATCCAATTTTCCAATCGCATATTCGTAACACTAATCACTTTTCAAACTCATAAATATAAATGAGATTGTTCAGTGCACAATTTTTGCACATTTGCACCTGTTTGAACGCAAAACGTGAACTCGTCCAAATTTGTGCGCAAATGCTTTTAGACAAGATATCCAATGTTCCAATCGCGAATTCACAACACCAATCACATATTTTAGCTTTCTAAACTCATAAATATAAATGAGATTGTTGAATGTATAATTTTTGCACTTTTGCGCCAGTTTGAACGCAAAACCTTAACTCGTACAAAATTTATGCGCAAATTGTTCAAAACATGTAATCCAATGTTCCAACTACATATTTTCAATCCTGAAGACATATTCCAGCATTTCAAACTCGTTAATGCTGTTGATTTTGTCCAATGCACAATTTGTGGACATTTGCGTATGCTTGAACGCCAAAACGTGAACTCGCGTAAATTTGTGCGCAAATGGTTTTAGACAAGATATCCAATGTTCCAACCCTAATCATATATATTCTAGCTTTTAAGCTCATGAATATATAAATGAGATTGTTGAATGCACAATTTGTGCACGTTTGCGCCTCTAAGAACGAACGCAAAATCTAAGGAGAAATTGTTTATAATATATGTAATCCAATGTTCCAGCTACATATTTTCAATCCCGAAGACGTATTCCAGCATTTAAAACTCATAAATCTAGTTGATTTAAATGAATGCACAATTTTTGCACATTTGCGCATGTTTGAACGCGAAATGTCAACTCGTGCAGATTTGTGCACAAATGGTTTTAAGACAAGATATCCAATGTTTCCAATCAAATATTCACAACACTAATCACATATTCTAGCTTTTTGAACTCATAAATGTAAATGAGATTGTTGAATGCCCAATTTGTGCACATTTGCACCTCTACGAACGCAAAATGTTAACTCGTGCAAAATTTACACATAAACTGCTTAAAACATGTAATCCAATGTTCGAACTACATATTTTCAATCCTAAAGACATACTCCAGCCTTTAAAACTCATAATTGCAGTTGATTTAATTGAATGCACAAATTTTGCACATTTGCGCATGTTTTAACGCAAAACGTGAACTCGTGCACATTTGTGCGCAAATGGTTTTAAGACGAGATATCCAATGTTCCCATCAAATATTCACAACACTAATCACATATTCTAGCTTTTTAAACTCTTAAATATAAATGAGATTGTTGAATGCACAATTTTTGCACATTTACGCCTGTTTGAACGCAAAATGTTAACTCGTGCAAAGTTTATACACGGATTGTTTAAAACATGTGATCCAATGTTCCAACTACATATTTTCAATCCTAAAGGCATATTCCAGCATTTAAAGCTCGCAAATCTAGTTGATTTAATTGAATGCACAATTTTTGCACATTTGCACTTGTTTTCACACAAAACGTGAACTCGTGCAAATTTGTGCGCAAATGGTTTTAGACAAGACATCCAATGTTGCAATTACATATTCACAACACTAATCCAAAATTCTAGCTCTTCAAACTCATAAATATAAATGAGATTGTGGAATGCACAATTTGTGCACGTTTGCGCCTGTTTGGACGCAAAATGATAACTCGTGCTAAATTTATGCACGAATTGTTTAAAACATGTGATCCAATGTTCCAACCACATATTTTCAATCCTAAAGACATATTCCAGCATTTCAAACTCGTAAATCTAGTTGATTTAATTGAATGCACAACTTGTGCACATTTGCGCATGTTTGAACGAAAAACGTGAACTCGTGCAAATTTGTGCGCAAATGGTTTTAGACAAGACATCCAATGTTCCAATCGCATATTAATAGCACTAATCACATATTCTAGCTTTTTAATCTCACAGATACAAATGAGATTGTTGAATGAACAATCTTGCACATTTGCGCTTTTTTGAACGCAAAATGTCAACTCGTGCGAAAAGTTATGCACAAATTGTTTAAAACATGTAATCCAACATTCCAACTACATATTTTCAATCCTAAAGACGCATTCCAGCCTTTGAAACTCATAAATCCAGTTGATTTAATTGAATGCACAATTTTTGCGCTTGTGTGAACGCGAAACGTGAACTCATGCAAATTTGTGCGCAAATGGTTTTAGACAAGGTATCCAATTTTCCAATCGCATATTCGTAACACTAATCACTTTTCAAACTCATAAATATAAATGAGATTGTTCAGTGCACAATTTTTGCACATTTGCACCTGTTTGAACGCAAAACGTGAACTCGTCCAAATTTGTGCGCAAATGCTTTTAGACAAGATATCCAATGTTCCAATCGCGAATTCACAACACCAATCACATATTTTAGCTTTCTAAACTCATAAATATAAATGAGATTGTTGAATGTATAATTTTTGCACTTTTGCGCCAGTTTGAACGCAAAACCTTAACTCGTACAAAATTTATGCGCAAATTGTTCAAAACATGTAATCCAATGTTCCAACTACATATTTTCAATCCTGAAGACATATTCCAGCATTTCAAACTCGTTAATGCTGTTGATTTTGTCCAATGCACAATTTGTGGACATTTGCGTATGCTTGAACGCAAAACGTGAACTCGCGTAAATTTGTGCGCAAATGGTTTTAGACAAGATATCCAATGTTCCAACCCTAATCATATATATTCTAGCTTTTTAAGCTCATGAATATATAAATGAGATTGTTGAATGCACAATTTGTGCACGTTTGCGCCTCTAAGAACGAACGCAAAATCTAAGGAGAAATTGTTTATAATATATGTAATCCAATGTTCCAGCTACATATTTTCAATCCCGAAGACGTATTCCAGCATTTAAAACTCATAAATCTAGTTGATTTAAATGAATGCACAATTTTTGCACATTTGCGCATGTTTGAACGCGAAATGTCAACTCGTGCAGATTTGTGCACAAATGGTTTTAAGACAAGATATCCAATGTTTCCAATCAAATATTCACAACACTAATCACATATTCTAGCTTTTTGAACTCATAAATGTAAATGAGATTGTTGAATGCCCAATTTGTGCACATTTGCACCTCTACGAACGCAAAATGTTAACTCGTGCAAAATTTACACATAAACTGCTTAAAACATGTAATCCAATGTTCGAACTACATATTTTCAATCCTAAAGACATACTCCAGCCTTTAAAACTCATAATTGCAGTTGATTTAATTGAATGCACAAATTTTGCACATTTGCGCATGTTTTAACGCAAAACGTGAACTCGTGCACATTTGTGCGCAAATGGTTTTAAGACGAGATATCCAATGTTCCCATCAAATATTCACAACACTAATCACATATTCTAGCTTTTTAAACTCTTAAATATAAATGAGATTGTTGAATGCACAATTTTTGCACATTTACGCCTGTTTGAACGCAAAATGTTAACTCGTGCAAAGTTTATACACGGATTGTTTAAAACATGTGATCCAATGTTCCAACTACATATTTTCAATCCTAAAGGCATATTCCAGCATTTAAAGCTCGCAAATCTAGTTGATTTAATTGAATGCACAATTTTTGCACATTTGCACTTGTTTTCACACAAAACGTGAACTCGTGCAAATTTGTGCGCAAATGGTTTTAGACAAGACATCCAATGTTGCAATTACATATTCACAACACTAATCCAAAATTCTAGCTCTTCAAACTCATAAATATAAATGAGATTGTGGAATGCACAATTTGTGCACGTTTGCGCCTGTTTGGACGCAAAATGATAACTCGTGCTAAATTTATGCACGAATTGTTTAAAACATGTGATCCAATGTTCCAACCACATATTTTCAATCCTAAAGACATATTCCAGCATTTCAAACTCGTAAATCTAGTTGATTTAATTGAATGCACAACTTGTGCACATTTGCGCATGTTTGAACGAAAAACGTGAACTCGTGCAAATTTGTGCGCAAATGGTTTTAGACAAGACATCCAATGTTCCAATCGCATATTAATAGCACTAATCACATATTCTAGCTTTTTAATCTCACAGATACAAATGAGATTGTTGAATGAACAATCTTGCACATTTGCGCTTTTTTGAACGCAAAATGTCAACTCGTGCGAAAAGTTATGCACAAATTGTTTAAAACATGTAATCCAACATTCCAACTACATATTTTCAATCCTAAAGACGCATTCCAGCCTTTGAAACTCATAAATCCAGTTGATTTAATTGAATGCACAATTTTTGCGCTTGTGTGAACGCGAAACGTGAACTCATGCAAATTTGTGCGCAAATGGTTTTAGACAAGGTATCCAATTTTCCAATCGCATATTCGTAACACTAATCACTTTTCAAACTCATAAATATAAATGAGATTGTTCAGTGCACAATTTTTGCACATTTGCACCTGTTTGAACGCAAAACGTGAACTCGTCCAAATTTGTGCGCAAATGCTTTTAGACAAGATATCCAATGTTCCAATCGCGAATTCACAACACCAATCACATATTTTAGCTTTCTAAACTCATAAATATAAATGAGATTGTTGAATGTATAATTTTTGCACTTTTGCGCCAGTTTGAACGCAAAACCTTAACTCGTACAAAATTTATGCGCAAATTGTTCAAAACATGTAATCCAATGTTCCAACTACATATTTTCAATCCTGAAGACATATTCCAGCATTTCAAACTCGTTAATGCTGTTGATTTTGTCCAATGCACAATTTGTGGACATTTGCGTATGCTTGAACGCCAAAACGTGAACTCGCGTAAATTTGTGCGCAAATGGTTTTAGACAAGATATCCAATGTTCCAACCCTAATCATATATATTCTAGCTTTTTAAGCTCATGAATATATAAATGAGATTGTTGAATGCACAATTTGTGCACGTTTGCGCCTCTAAGAACGAACGCAAAATCTAAGGAGAAATTGTTTATAATATATGTAATCCAATGTTCCAGCTACATATTTTCAATCCCGAAGACGTATTCCAGCATTTAAAACTCATAAATCTAGTTGATTTAAATGAATGCACAATTTTTGCACATTTGCGCATGTTTGAACGCGAAATGTCAACTCGTGCAGATTTGTGCACAAATGGTTTTAAGACAAGATATCCAATGTTTCCAATCAAATATTCACAACACTAATCACATATTCTAGCTTTTTGAACTCATAAATGTAAATGAGATTGTTGAATGCCCAATTTGTGCACATTTGCACCTCTACGAACGCAAAATGTTAACTCGTGCAAAATTTACACATAAACTGCTTAAAACATGTAATCCAATGTTCGAACTACATATTTTCAATCCTAAAGACATACTCCAGCCTTTAAAACTCATAATTGCAGTTGATTTAATTGAATGCACAAATTTTGCACATTTGCGCATGTTTTAACGCAAAACGTGAACTCGTGCACATTTGTGCGCAAATGGTTTTAAGACGAGATATCCAATGTTCCCATCAAATATTCACAACACTAATCACATATTCTAGCTTTTTAAACTCTTAAATATAAATGAGATTGTTGAATGCACAATTTTTGCACATTTACGCCTGTTTGAACGCAAAATGTTAACTCGTGCAAAGTTTATACACGGATTGTTTAAAACATGTGATCCAATGTTCCAACTACATATTTTCAATCCTAAAGGCATATTCCAGCATTTAAAGCTCGCAAATCTAGTTGATTTAATTGAATGCACAATTTTTGCACATTTGCACTTGTTTTCACACAAAACGTGAACTCGTGCAAATTTGTGCGCAAATGGTTTTAGACAAGACATCCAATGTTGCAATTACATATTCACAACACTAATCCAAAATTCTAGCTCTTCAAACTCATAAATATAAATGAGATTGTGGAATGCACAATTTGTGCACGTTTGCGCCTGTTTGGACGCAAAATGATAACTCGTGCTAAATTTATGCACGAATTGTTTAAAACATGTGATCCAATGTTCCAACCACATATTTTCAATCCTAAAGACATATTCCAGCATTTCAAACTCGTAAATCTAGTTGATTTAATTGAATGCACAACTTGTGCACATTTGCGCATGTTTGAACGAAAAACGTGAACTCGTGCAAATTTGTGCGCAAATGGTTTTAGACAAGACATCCAATGTTCCAATCGCATATTAATAGCACTAATCACATATTCTAGCTTTTTAATCTCACAGATACAAATGAGATTGTTGAATGAACAATCTTGCACATTTGCGCTTTTTTGAACGCAAAATGTCAACTCGTGCGAAAAGTTATGCACAAATTGTTTAAAACATGTAATCCAACATTCCAACTACATATTTTCAATCCTAAAGACGCATTCCAGCCTTTGAAACTCATAAATCCAGTTGATTTAATTGAATGCACAATTTTTGCGCTTGTGTGAACGCGAAACGTGAACTCATGCAAATTTGTGCGCAAATGGTTTTAGACAAGGTATCCAATTTTCCAATCGCATATTCGTAACACTAATCACTTTTCAAACTCATAAATATAAATGAGATTGTTCAGTGCACAATTTTTGCACATTTGCACCTGTTTGAACGCAAAACGTGAACTCGTCCAAATTTGTGCGCAAATGCTTTTAGACAAGATATCCAATGTTCCAATCGCGAATTCACAACACCAATCACATATTTTAGCTTTCTAAACTCATAAATATAAATGAGATTGTTGAATGTATAATTTTTGCACTTTTGCGCCAGTTTGAACGCAAAACCTTAACTCGTACAAAATTTATGCGCAAATTGTTCAAAACATGTAATCCAATGTTCCAACTACATATTTTCAATCCTGAAGACATATTCCAGCATTTCAAACTCGTTAATGCTGTTGATTTTGTCCAATGCACAATTTGTGGACATTTGCGTATGCTTGAACGCCAAAACGTGAACTCGCGTAAATTTGTGCGCAAATGGTTTTAGACAAGATATCCAATGTTCCAACCCTAATCATATATATTCTAGCTTTTTAAGCTCATGAATATATAAATGAGATTGTTGAATGCACAATTTGTGCACGTTTGCGCCTCTAAGAACGAACGCAAAATCTAAGGAGAAATTGTTTATAATATATGTAATCCAATGTTCCAGCTACATATTTTCAATCCCGAAGACGTATTCCAGCATTTAAAACTCATAAATCTAGTTGATTTAAATGAATGCACAATTTTTGCACATTTGCGCATGTTTGAACGCGAAATGTCAACTCGTGCAGATTTGTGCACAAATGGTTTTAAGACAAGATATCCAATGTTTCCAATCAAATATTCACAACACTAATCACATATTCTAGCTTTTTGAACTCATAAATGTAAATGAGATTGTTGAATGCCCAATTTGTGCACATTTGCACCTCTACGAACGCAAAATGTTAACTCGTGCAAAATTTACACATAAACTGCTTAAAACATGTAATCCAATGTTCGAACTACATATTTTCAATCCTAAAGACATACTCCAGCCTTTAAAACTCATAATTGCAGTTGATTTAATTGAATGCACAAATTTTGCACATTTGCGCATGTTTTAACGCAAAACGTGAACTCGTGCACATTTGTGCGCAAATGGTTTTAAGACGAGATATCCAATGTTCCCATCAAATATTCACAACACTAATCACATATTCTAGCTTTTTAAACTCTTAAATATAAATGAGATTGTTGAATGCACAATTTTTGCACATTTACGCCTGTTTGAACGCAAAATGTTAACTCGTGCAAAGTTTATACACGGATTGTTTAAAACATGTGATCCAATGTTCCAACTACATATTTTCAATCCTAAAGGCATATTCCAGCATTTAAAGCTCGCAAATCTAGTTGATTTAATTGAATGCACAATTTTTGCACATTTGCACTTGTTTTCACACAAAACGTGAACTCGTGCAAATTTGTGCGCAAATGGTTTTAGACAAGACATCCAATGTTGCAATTACATATTCACAACACTAATCCAAAATTCTAGCTCTTCAAACTCATAAATATAAATGAGATTGTGGAATGCACAATTTGTGCACGTTTGCGCCTGTTTGGACGCAAAATGATAACTCGTGCTAAATTTATGCACGAATTGTTTAAAACATGTGATCCAATGTTCCAACCACATATTTTCAATCCTAAAGACATATTCCAGCATTTCAAACTCGTAAATCTAGTTGATTTAATTGAATGCACAACTTGTGCACATTTGCGCATGTTTGAACGAAAAACGTGAACTCGTGCAAATTTGTGCGCAAATGGTTTTAGACAAGACATCCAATGTTCCAATCGCATATTAATAGCACTAATCACATATTCTAGCTTTTTAATCTCACAGATACAAATGAGATTGTTGAATGAACAATCTTGCACATTTGCGCTTTTTTGAACGCAAAATGTCAACTCGTGCGAAAAGTTATGCACAAATTGTTTAAAACATGTAATCCAACATTCCAACTACATATTTTCAATCCTAAAGACGCATTCCAGCCTTTGAAACTCATAAATCCAGTTGATTTAATTGAATGCACAATTTTTGCGCTTGTGTGAACGCGAAACGTGAACTCATGCAAATTTGTGCGCAAATGGTTTTAGACAAGGTATCCAATTTTCCAATCGCATATTCGTAACACTAATCACTTTTCAAACTCATAAATATAAATGAGATTGTTCAGTGCACAATTTTTGCACATTTGCACCTGTTTGAACGCAAAACGTGAACTCGTCCAAATTTGTGCGCAAATGCTTTTAGACAAGATATCCAATGTTCCAATCGCGAATTCACAACACCAATCACATATTTTAGCTTTCTAAACTCATAAATATAAATGAGATTGTTGAATGTATAATTTTTGCACTTTTGCGCCAGTTTGAACGCAAAACCTTAACTCGTACAAAATTTATGCGCAAATTGTTCAAAACATGTAATCCAATGTTCCAACTACATATTTTCAATCCTGAAGACATATTCCAGCATTTCAAACTCGTTAATGCTGTTGATTTTGTCCAATGCACAATTTGTGGACATTTGCGTATGCTTGAACGCCAAAACGTGAACTCGCGTAAATTTGTGCGCAAATGGTTTTAGACAAGATATCCAATGTTCCAACCCTAATCATATATATTCTAGCTTTTTAAGCTCATGAATATATAAATGAGATTGTTGAATGCACAATTTGTGCACGTTTGCGCCTCTAAGAACGAACGCAAAATCTAAGGAGAAATTGTTTATAATATATGTAATCCAATGTTCCAGCTACATATTTTCAATCCCGAAGACGTATTCCAGCATTTAAAACTCATAAATCTAGTTGATTTAAATGAATGCACAATTTTTGCACATTTGCGCATGTTTGAACGCGAAATGTCAACTCGTGCAGATTTGTGCACAAATGGTTTTAAGACAAGATATCCAATGTTTCCAATCAAATATTCACAACACTAATCACATATTCTAGCTTTTTGAACTCATAAATGTAAATGAGATTGTTGAATGCCCAATTTGTGCACATTTGCACCTCTACGAACGCAAAATGTTAACTCGTGCAAAATTTACACATAAACTGCTTAAAACATGTAATCCAATGTTCGAACTACATATTTTCAATCCTAAAGACATACTCCAGCCTTTAAAACTCATAATTGCAGTTGATTTAATTGAATGCACAAATTTTGCACATTTGCGCATGTTTTAACGCAAAACGTGAACTCGTGCACATTTGTGCGCAAATGGTTTTAAGACGAGATATCCAATGTTCCCATCAAATATTCACAACACTAATCACATATTCTAGCTTTTTAAACTCTTAAATATAAATGAGATTGTTGAATGCACAATTTTTGCACATTTACGCCTGTTTGAACGCAAAATGTTAACTCGTGCAAAGTTTATACACGGATTGTTTAAAACATGTGATCCAATGTTCCAACTACATATTTTCAATCCTAAAGGCATATTCCAGCATTTAAAGCTCGCAAATCTAGTTGATTTAATTGAATGCACAATTTTTGCACATTTGCACTTGTTTTCACACAAAACGTGAACTCGTGCAAATTTGTGCGCAAATGGTTTTAGACAAGACATCCAATGTTGCAATTACATATTCACAACACTAATCCAAAATTCTAGCTCTTCAAACTCATAAATATAAATGAGATTGTGGAATGCACAATTTGTGCACGTTTGCGCCTGTTTGGACGCAAAATGATAACTCGTGCTAAATTTATGCACGAATTGTTTAAAACATGTGATCCAATGTTCCAACCACATATTTTCAATCCTAAAGACATATTCCAGCATTTCAAACTCGTAAATCTAGTTGATTTAATTGAATGCACAACTTGTGCACATTTGCGCATGTTTGAACGAAAAACGTGAACTCGTGCAAATTTGTGCGCAAATGGTTTTAGACAAGACATCCAATGTTCCAATCGCATATTAATAGCACTAATCACATATTCTAGCTTTTTAATCTCACAGATACAAATGAGATTGTTGAATGAACAATCTTGCACATTTGCGCTTTTTTGAACGCAAAATGTCAACTCGTGCGAAAAGTTATGCACAAATTGTTTAAAACATGTAATCCAACATTCCAACTACATATTTTCAATCCTAAAGACGCATTCCAGCCTTTGAAACTCATAAATCCAGTTGATTTAATTGAATGCACAATTTTTGCGCTTGTGTGAACGCGAAACGTGAACTCATGCAAATTTGTGCGCAAATGGTTTTAGACAAGGTATCCAATTTTCCAATCGCATATTCGTAACACTAATCACTTTTCAAACTCATAAATATAAATGAGATTGTTCAGTGCACAATTTTTGCACATTTGCACCTGTTTGAACGCAAAACGTGAACTCGTCCAAATTTGTGCGCAAATGCTTTTAGACAAGATATCCAATGTTCCAATCGCGAATTCACAACACCAATCACATATTTTAGCTTTCTAAACTCATAAATATAAATGAGATTGTTGAATGTATAATTTTTGCACTTTTGCGCCAGTTTGAACGCAAAACCTTAACTCGTACAAAATTTATGCGCAAATTGTTCAAAACATGTAATCCAATGTTCCAACTACATATTTTCAATCCTGAAGACATATTCCAGCATTTCAAACTCGTTAATGCTGTTGATTTTGTCCAATGCACAATTTGTGGACATTTGCGTATGCTTGAACGCAAAACGTGAACTCGCGT
The DNA here is from genome assembly GCA_947683625.1 of Mallotus nudiflorus. Taxonomy (NCBI): domain Eukaryota; kingdom Viridiplantae; phylum Streptophyta; class Magnoliopsida; order Malpighiales; family Euphorbiaceae; genus Mallotus; species Mallotus nudiflorus. The sequence goes on along the minus strand of CANTUR010000477.1, from coordinate 14,616 downwards.
AAATTTGTGCGCAAATGGTTTTAGACAAGATATCCAATGTTCCAACCCTAATCATATATATTCTAGCTTTTTAAGCTCATGAATATATAAATGAGATTGTTGAATGCACAATTTGTGCACGTTTGCGCCTCTAAGAACGAACGCAAAATCTAAGGAGAAATTGTTTATAATATATGTAATCCAATGTTCCAGCTACATATTTTCAATCCCGAAGACGTATTCCAGCATTTAAAACTCATAAATCTAGTTGATTTAAATGAATGCACAATTTTTGCACATTTGCGCATGTTTGAACGCGAAATGTCAACTCGTGCAGATTTGTGCACAAATGGTTTTAAGACAAGATATCCAATGTTTCCAATCAAATATTCACAACACTAATCACATATTCTAGCTTTTTGAACTCATAAATGTAAATGAGATTGTTGAATGCCCAATTTGTGCACATTTGCACCTCTACGAACGCAAAATGTTAACTCGTGCAAAATTTACACATAAACTGCTTAAAACATGTAATCCAATGTTCGAACTACATATTTTCAATCCTAAAGACATACTCCAGCCTTTAAAACTCATAATTGCAGTTGATTTAATTGAATGCACAAATTTTGCACATTTGCGCATGTTTTAACGCAAAACGTGAACTCGTGCACATTTTGTGCGCAAATGGTTTTAAGACGAGATATCCAATGTTCCCATCAAATATTCACAACACTAATCACATATTCTAGCTTTTTAAACTCTTAAATATAAATGAGATTGTTGAATGCACAATTTTTGCACATTTACGCCTGTTTGAACGCAAAATGTTAACTCGTGCAAAGTTTATACACGGATTGTTTAAAACATGTGATCCAATGTTCCAACTACATATTTTCAATCCTAAAGGCATATTCCAGCATTTAAAGCTCGCAAATCTAGTTGATTTAATTGAATGCACAATTTTTGCACATTTGCACTTGTTTTCACACAAAACGTGAACTCGTGCAAATTTGTGCGCAAATGGTTTTAGACAAGACATCCAATGTTGCAATTACATATTCACAACACTAATCCAAAATTCTAGCTCTTCAAACTCATAAATATAAATGAGATTGTGGAATGCACAATTTGTGCACGTTTGCGCCTGTTTGGACGCAAAATGATAACTCGTGCTAAATTTATGCACGAATTGTTTAAAACATGTGATCCAATGTTCCAACCACATATTTTCAATCCTAAAGACATATTCCAGCATTTCAAACTCGTAAATCTAGTTGATTTAATTGAATGCACAACTTGTGCACATTTGCGCATGTTTGAACGAAAAACGTGAACTCGTGCAAATTTGTGCGCAAATGGTTTTAGACAAGACATCCAATGTTCCAATCGCATATTAATAGCACTAATCACATATTCTAGCTTTTTAATCTCACAGATACAAATGAGATTGTTGAATGAACAATCTTGCACATTTGCGCTTTTTTGAACGCAAAATGTCAACTCGTGCGAAAAGTTATGCACAAATTGTTTAAAACATGTAATCCAACATTCCAACTACATATTTTCAATCCTAAAGACGCATTCCAGCCTTTGAAACTCATAAATCCAGTTGATTTAATTGAATGCACAATTTTTGCGCTTGTGTGAACGCGAAACGTGAACTCATGCAAATTTGTGCGCAAATGGTTTTAGACAAGGTATCCAATTTTCCAATCGCATATTCGTAACACTAATCACTTTTCAAACTCATAAATATAAATGAGATTGTTCAGTGCACAATTTTTGCACATTTGCACCTGTTTGAACGCAAAACGTGAACTCGTCCAAATTTGTGCGCAAATGCTTTTAGACAAGATATCCAATGTTCCAATCGCGAATTCACAACACCAATCACATATTTTAGCTTTCTAAACTCATAAATATAAATGAGATTGTTGAATGTATAATTTTTGCACTTTTGCGCCAGTTTGAACGCAAAACCTTAACTCGTACAAAATTTATGCGCAAATTGTTCAAAACATGTAATCCAATGTTCCAACTACATATTTTCAATCCTGAAGACATATTCCAGCATTTCAAACTCGTTAATGCTGTTGATTTTGTCCAATGCACAATTTGTGGACATTTGCGTATGCTTGAACGCAAAACGTGAACTCGCGTAAATTTGTGCGCAAATGGTTTTAGACAAGATATCCAATGTTCCAACCCTAATCATATATATTCTAGCTTTTTAAGCTCATGAATATATAAATGAGATTGTTGAATGCACAATTTGTGCACGTTTGCGCCTCTAAGAACGAACGCAAAATCTAAGGAGAAATTGTTTATAATATATGTAATCCAATGTTCCAGCTACATATTTTCAATCCCGAAGACGTATTCCAGCATTTAAAACTCATAAATCTAGTTGATTTAAATGAATGCACAATTTTTGCACATTTGCGCATGTTTGAACGCGAAATGTCAACTCGTGCAGATTTGTGCACAAATGGTTTTAAGACAAGATATCCAATGTTTCCAATCAAATATTCACAACACTAATCACATATTCTAGCTTTTTGAACTCATAAATGTAAATGAGATTGTTGAATGCCCAATTTGTGCACATTTGCACCTCTACGAACGCAAAATGTTAACTCGTGCAAAATTTACACATAAACTGCTTAAAACATGTAATCCAATGTTCGAACTACATATTTTCAATCCTAAAGACATACTCCAGCCTTTAAAACTCATAATTGCAGTTGATTTAATTGAATGCACAAATTTTGCACATTTGCGCATGTTTTAACGCAAAACGTGAACTCGTGCACATTTGTGCGCAAATGGTTTTAAGACGAGATATCCAATGTTCCCATCAAATATTCACAACACTAATCACATATTCTAGCTTTTTAAACTCTTAAATATAAATGAGATTGTTGAATGCACAATTTTTGCACATTTACGCCTGTTTGAACGCAAAATGTTAACTCGTGCAAAGTTTATACACGGATTGTTTAAAACATGTGATCCAATGTTCCAACTACATATTTTCAATCCTAAAGGCATATTCCAGCATTTAAAGCTCGCAAATCTAGTTGATTTAATTGAATGCACAATTTTTGCACATTTGCACTTGTTTTCACACAAAACGTGAACTCGTGCAAATTTGTGCGCAAATGGTTTTAGACAAGACATCCAATGTTGCAATTACATATTCACAACACTAATCCAAAATTCTAGCTCTTCAAACTCATAAATATAAATGAGATTGTGGAATGCACAATTTGTGCACGTTTGCGCCTGTTTGGACGCAAAATGATAACTCGTGCTAAATTTATGCACGAATTGTTTAAAACATGTGATCCAATGTTCCAACCACATATTTTCAATCCTAAAGACATATTCCAGCATTTCAAACTCGTAAATCTAGTTGATTTAATTGAATGCACAACTTGTGCACATTTGCGCATGTTTGAACGAAAAACGTGAACTCGTGCAAATTTGTGCGCAAATGGTTTTAGACAAGACATCCAATGTTCCAATCGCATATTAATAGCACTAATCACATATTCTAGCTTTTTAATCTCACAGATACAAATGAGATTGTTGAATGAACAATCTTGCACATTTGCGCTTTTTTGAACGCAAAATGTCAACTCGTGCGAAAAGTTATGCACAAATTGTTTAAAACATGTAATCCAACATTCCAACTACATATTTTCAATCCTAAAGACGCATTCCAGCCTTTGAAACTCATAAATCCAGTTGATTTAATTGAATGCACAATTTTTGCGCTTGTGTGAACGCGAAACGTGAACTCATGCAAATTTGTGCGCAAATGGTTTTAGACAAGGTATCCAATTTTCCAATCGCATATTCGTAACACTAATCACTTTTCAAACTCATAAATATAAATGAGATTGTTCAGTGCACAATTTTTGCACATTTGCACCTGTTTGAACGCAAAACGTGAACTCGTCCAAATTTGTGCGCAAATGCTTTTAGACAAGATATCCAATGTTCCAATCGCGAATTCACAACACCAATCACATATTTTAGCTTTCTAAACTCATAAATATAAATGAGATTGTTGAATGTATAATTTTTGCACTTTTGCGCCAGTTTGAACGCAAAACCTTAACTCGTACAAAATTTATGCGCAAATTGTTCAAAACATGTAATCCAATGTTCCAACTACATATTTTCAATCCTGAAGACATATTCCAGCATTTCAAACTCGTTAATGCTGTTGATTTTGTCCAATGCACAATTTGTGGACATTTGCGTATGCTTGAACGCAAAACGTGAACTCGCGTAAATTTGTGCGCAAATGGTTTTAGACAAGATATCCAATGTTCCAACCCTAATCATATATATTCTAGCTTTTTAAGCTCATGAATATATAAATGAGATTGTTGAATGCACAATTTGTGCACGTTTGCGCCTCTAAGAACGAACGCAAAATCTAAGGAGAAATTGTTTATAATATATGTAATCCAATGTTCCAGCTACATATTTTCAATCCCGAAGACGTATTCCAGCATTTAAAACTCATAAATCTAGTTGATTTAAATGAATGCACAATTTTTGCACATTTGCGCATGTTTGAACGCGAAATGTCAACTCGTGCAGATTTGTGCACAAATGGTTTTAAGACAAGATATCCAATGTTTCCAATCAAATATTCACAACACTAATCACATATTCTAGCTTTTTGAACTCATAAATGTAAATGAGATTGTTGAATGCCCAATTTGTGCACATTTGCACCTCTACGAACGCAAAATGTTAACTCGTGCAAAATTTACACATAAACTGCTTAAAACATGTAATCCAATGTTCGAACTACATATTTTCAATCCTAAAGACATACTCCAGCCTTTAAAACTCATAATTGCAGTTGATTTAATTGAATGCACAAATTTTGCACATTTGCGCATGTTTTAACGCAAAACGTGAACTCGTGCACATTTGTGCGCAAATGGTTTTAAGACGAGATATCCAATGTTCCCATCAAATATTCACAACACTAATCACATATTCTAGCTTTTTAAACTCTTAAATATAAATGAGATTGTTGAATGCACAATTTTTGCACATTTACGCCTGTTTGAACGCAAAATGTTAACTCGTGCAAAGTTTATACACGGATTGTTTAAAACATGTGATCCAATGTTCCAACTACATATTTTCAATCCTAAAGGCATATTCCAGCATTTAAAGCTCGCAAATCTAGTTGATTTAATTGAATGCACAATTTTTGCACATTTGCACTTGTTTTCACACAAAACGTGAACTCGTGCAAATTTGTGCGCAAATGGTTTTAGACAAGACATCCAATGTTGCAATTACATATTCACAACACTAATCCAAAATTCTAGCTCTTCAAACTCATAAATATAAATGAGATTGTGGAATGCACAATTTGTGCACGTTTGCGCCTGTTTGGACGCAAAATGATAACTCGTGCTAAATTTATGCACGAATTGTTTAAAACATGTGATCCAATGTTCCAACCACATATTTTCAATCCTAAAGACATATTCCAGCATTTCAAACTCGTAAATCTAGTTGATTTAATTGAATGCACAACTTGTGCACATTTGCGCATGTTTGAACGAAAAATGTGAACTCGTGCAAATTTGTGCGCAAATGGTTTTAGACAAGACATCCAATGTTCCAATCGCATATTAATAGCACTAATCACATATTCTAGCTTTTTAATCTCACAGATACAAATGAGATTGTTGAATGAACAATCTTGCACATTTGCGCTTTTTTGAACGCAAAATGTCAACTCGTGCGAAAAGTTATGCACAAATTGTTTAAAACATGTAATCCAACATTCCAACTACATATTTTCAATCCTAAAGACGCATTCCAGCCTTTGAAACTCATAAATCCAGTTGATTTAATTGAATGCACAATTTTTGCGCTTGTGTGAACGCGAAACGTGAACTCATGCAAATTTGTGCGCAAATGGTTTTAGACAAGGTATCCAATTTTCCAATCGCATATTCGTAACACTAATCACTTTTCAAACTCATAAATATAAATGAGATTGTTCAGTGCACAATTTTTGCACATTTGCACCTGTTTGAACGCAAAACGTGAACTCGTCCAAATTTGTGCGCAAATGCTTTTAGACAAGATATCCAATGTTCCAATCGCGAATTCACAACACCAATCACATATTTTAGCTTTCTAAACTCATAAATATAAATGAGATTGTTGAATGTATAATTTTTGCACTTTTGCGCCAGTTTGAACGCAAAACCTTAACTCGTACAAAATTTATGCGCAAATTGTTCAAAACATGTAATCCAATGTTCCAACTACATATTTTCAATCCTGAAGACATATTCCAGCATTTCAAACTCGTTAATGCTGTTGATTTTGTCCAATGCACAATTTGTGGACATTTGCGTATGCTTGAACGCAAAACGTGAACTCGCGTAAATTTGTGCGCAAATGGTTTTAGACAAGATATCCAATGTTCCAACCCTAATCATATATATTCTAGCTTTTTAAGCTCATGAATATATAAATGAGATTGTTGAATGCACAATTTGTGCACGTTTGCGCCTCTAAGAACGAACGCAAAATCTAAGGAGAAATTGTTTATAATATATGTAATCCAATGTTCCAGCTACATATTTTCAATCCCGAAGACGTATTCCAGCATTTAAAACTCATAAATCTAGTTGATTTAAATGAATGCACAATTTTTGCACATTTGCGCATGTTTGAACGCGAAATGTCAACTCGTGCAGATTTGTGCACAAATGGTTTTAAGACAAGATATCCAATGTTTCCAATCAAATATTCACAACACTAATCACATATTCTAGCTTTTTGAACTCATAAATGTAAATGAGATTGTTGAATGCCCAATTTGTGCACATTTGCACCTCTACGAACGCAAAATGTTAACTCGTGCAAAATTTACACATAAACTGCTTAAAACATGTAATCCAATGTTCGAACTACATATTTTCAATCCTAAAGACATACTCCAGCCTTTAAAACTCATAATTGCAGTTGATTTAATTGAATGCACAAATTTTGCACATTTGCGCATGTTTTAACGCAAAACGTGAACTCGTGCACATTTGTGCGCAAATGGTTTTAAGATGAGATATCCAATGTTCCCATCAAATATTCACAACACTAATCACATATTCTAGCTTTTTAAACTCTTAAATATAAATGAGATTGTTGAATGCACAATTTTTGCACATTTACGCCTGTTTGAACGCAAAATGTTAACTCGTGCAAAGTTTATACACGGATTGTTTAAAACATGTGATCCAATGTTCCAACTACATATTTTCAATCCTAAAGGCATATTCCAGCATTTAAAGCTCGCAAATCTAGTTGATTTAATTGAATGCACAATTTTTGCACATTTGCACTTGTTTTCACACAAAACGTGAACTCGTGCAAATTTGTGCGCAAATGGTTTTAGACAAGACATCCAATGTTGCAATTACATATTCACAACACTAATCCAAAATTCTAGCTCTTCAAACTCATAAATATAAATGAGATTGTGGAATGCACAATTTGTGCACGTTTGCGCCTGTTTGGACGCAAAATGATAACTCGTGCTAAATTTATGCACGAATTGTTTAAAACATGTGATCCAATGTTCCAACCACATATTTTCAATCCTAAAGACATATTCCAGCATTTCAAACTCGTAAATCTAGTTGATTTAATTGAATGCACAACTTGTGCACATTTGCGCATGTTTGAACGAAAAACGTGAACTCGTGCAAATTTGTGCGCAAATGGTTTTAGACAAGACATCCAATGTTCCAATCGCATATTAATAGCACTAATCACATATTCTAGCTTTTTAATCTCACAGATACAAATGAGATTGTTGAATGAACAATCTTGCACATTTGCGCTTTTTTGAACGCAAAATGTCAACTCGTGCGAAAAGTTATGCACAAATTGTTTAAAACATGTAATCCAACATTCCAACTACATATTTTCAATCCTAAAGACGCATTCCAGCCTTTGAAACTCATAAATCCAGTTGATTTAATTGAATGCACAATTTTTGCGCTTGTGTGAACGCGAAACGTGAACTCATGCAAATTTGTGCGCAAATGGTTTTAGACAAGGTATCCAATTTTCCAATCGCATATTCGTAACACTAATCACTTTTCAAACTCATAAATATAAATGAGATTGTTCAGTGCACAATTTTTGCACATTTGCACCTGTTTGAACGCAAAACGTGAACTCGTCCAAATTTGTGCGCAAATGCTTTTAGACAAGATATCCAATGTTCCAATCGCGAATTCACAACACCAATCACATATTTTAGCTTTCTAAACTCATAAATATAAATGAGATTGTTGAATGTATAATTTTTGCACTTTTGCGCCAGTTTGAACGCAAAACCTTAACTCGTACAAAATTTATGCGCAAATTGTTCAAAACATGTAATCCAATGTTCCAACTACATATTTTCAATCCTGAAGACATATTCCAGCATTTCAAACTCGTTAATGCTGTTGATTTTGTCCAATGCACAATTTGTGGACATTTGCGTATGCTTGAACGCAAAACGTGAACTCGCGTAAATTTGTGCGCAAATGGTTTTAGACAAGATATCCAATGTTCCAACCCTAATCATATATATTCTAGCTTTTTAAGCTCATGAATATATAAATGAGATTGTTGAATGCACAATTTGTGCACGTTTGCGCCTCTAAGAACGAACGCAAAATCTAAGGAGAAATTGTTTATAATATATGTAATCCAATGTTCCAGCTACATATTTTCAATCCCGAAGACGTATTCCAGCATTTAAAACTCATAAATCTAGTTGATTTAAATGAATGCACAATTTTTGCACATTTGCGCATGTTTGAACGCGAAATGTCAACTCGTGCAGATTTGTGCACAAATGGTTTTAAGACAAGATATCCAATGTTTCCAATCAAATATTCACAACACTAATCACATATTCTAGCTTTTTGAACTCATAAATGTAAATGAGATTGTTGAATGCCCAATTTGTGCACATTTGCACCTCTACGAACGCAAAATGTTAACTCGTGCAAAATTTACACATAAACTGCTTAAAACATGTAATCCAATGTTCGAACTACATATTTTCAATCCTAAAGACATACTCCAGCCTTTAAAACTCATAATTGCAGTTGATTTAATTGAATGCACAAATTTTGCACATTTGCGCATGTTTTAACGCAAAACGTGAACTCGTGCACATTTGTGCGCAAATGGTTTTAAGACGAGATATCCAATGTTCCCATCAAATATTCACAACACTAATCACATATTCTAGCTTTTTAAACTCTTAAATATAAATGAGATTGTTGAATGCACAATTTTTGCACATTTACGCCTGTTTGAACGCAAAATGTTAACTCGTGCAAAGTTTATACACGGATTGTTTAAAACATGTGATCCAATGTTCCAACTACATATTTTCAATCCTAAAGGCATATTCCAGCATTTAAAGCTCGCAAATCTAGTTGATTTAATTGAATGCACAATTTTTGCACATTTGCACTTGTTTTCACACAAAACGTGAACTCGTGCAAATTTGTGCGCAAATGGTTTTAGACAAGACATCCAATGTTGCAATTACATATTCACAACACTAATCCAAAATTCTAGCTCTTCAAACTCATAAATATAAATGAGATTGTGGAATGCACAATTTGTGCACGTTTGCGCCTGTTTGGACGCAAAATGATAACTCGTGCTAAATTTATGCACGAATTGTTTAAAACATGTGATCCAATGTTCCAACCACATATTTTCAATCCTAAAGACATATTCCAGCATTTCAAACTCGTAAATCTAGTTGATTTAATTGAATGCACAACTTGTGCACATTTGCGCATGTTTGAACGAAAAACGTGAACTCGTGCAAATTTGTGCGCAAATGGTTTTAGACAAGACATCCAATGTTCCAATCGCATATTAATAGCACTAATCACATATTCTAGCTTTTTAATCTCACAGATACAAATGAGATTGTTGAATGAACAATCTTGCACATTTGCGCTTTTTTGAACGCAAAATGTCAACTCGTGCGAAAAGTTATGCACAAATTGTTTAAAACATGTAATCCAACATTCCAACTACATATTTTCAATCCTAAAGACGCATTCCAGCCTTTGAAACTCATAAATCCAGTTGATTTAATTGAATGCACAATTTTTGCGCTTGTGTGAACGCGAAACGTGAACTCATGCAAATTTGTGCGCAAATGGTTTTAGACAAGGTATCCAATTTTCCAATCGCATATTCGTAACACTAATCACTTTTCAAACTCATAAATATAAATGAGATTGTTCAGTGCACAATTTTTGCACATTTGCACCTGTTTGAACGCAAAACGTGAACTCGTCCAAATTTGTGCGCAAATGCTTTTAGACAAGATATCCAATGTTCCAATCGCGAATTCACAACACCAATCACATATTTTAGCTTTCTAAACTCATAAATATAAATGAGATTGTTGAATGTATAATTTTTGCACTTTTGCGCCAGTTTGAACGCAAAACCTTAACTCGTACAAAATTTATGCGCAAATTGTTCAAAACATGTAATCCAATGTTCCAACTACATATTTTCAATCCTGAAGACATATTCCAGCATTTCAAACTCGTTAATGCTGTTGATTTTGTCCAATGCACAATTTGTGGACATTTGCGTATGCTTGAACGCAAAACGTGAACTCGCGTAAATTTGTGCGCAAATGGTTTTAGACAAGATATCCAATGTTCCAACCCTAATCATATATATTCTAGCTTTTTAAGCTCATGAATATATAAATGAGATTGTTGAATGCACAATTTGTGCACGTTTGCGCCTCTAAGAACGAACGCAAAATCTAAGGAGAAATTGTTTATAATATATGTAATCCAATGTTCCAGCTACATATTTTCAATCCCGAAGACGTATTCCAGCATTTAAAACTCATAAATCTAGTTGATTTAAATGAATGCACAATTTTTGCACATTTGCGCATGTTTGAACGCGAAATGTCAACTCGTGCAGATTTGTGCACAAATGGTTTTAAGACAAGATATCCAATGTTTCCAATCAAATATTCACAACACTAATCACATATTCTAGCTTTTTGAACTCATAAATGTAAATGAGATTGTTGAATGCCCAATTTGTGCACATTTGCACCTCTACGAACGCAAAATGTTAACTCGTGCAAAATTTACACATAAACTGCTTAAAACATGTAATCCAATGTTCGAACTACATATTTTCAATCCTAAAGACATACTCCAGCCTTTAAAACTCATAATTGCAGTTGATTTAATTGAATGCACAAATTTTGCACATTTGCGCATGTTTTAACGCAAAACGTGAACTCGTGCACATTTGTGCGCAAATGGTTTTAAGACGAGATATCCAATGTTCCCATCAAATATTCACAACACTAATCACATATTCTAGCTTTTTAAACTCTTAAATATAAATGAGATTGTTGAATGCACAATTTTTGCACATTTACGCCTGTTTGAACGCAAAATGTTAACTCGTGCAAAGTTTATACACGGATTGTTTAAAACATGTGATCCAATGTTCCAACTACATATTTTCAATCCTAAAGGCATATTCCAGCATTTAAAGCTCGCAAATCTAGTTGATTTAATTGAATGCACAATTTTTGCACATTTGCACTTGTTTTCACACAAAACGTGAACTCGTGCAAATTTGTGCGCAAATGGTTTTAGACAAGACATCCAATGTTGCAATTACATATTCACAACACTAATCCAAAATTCTAGCTCTTCAAACTCATAAATATAAATGAGATTGTGGAATGCACAATTTGTGCACGTTTGCGCCTGTTTGGACGCAAAATGATAACTCGTGCTAAATTTATGCACGAATTGTTTAAAACATGTGATCCAATGTTCCAACCACATATTTTCAATCCTAAAGACATATTCCAGCATTTCAAACTCGTAAATCTAGTTGATTTAATTGAATGCACAACTTGTGCACATTTGCGCATGTTTGAACGAAAAACGTGAACTCGTGCAAATTTGTGCGCAAATGGTTTTAGACAAGACATCCAATGTTCCAATCGCATATTAATAGCACTAATCACATATTCTAGCTTTTTAATCTCACAGATACAAATGAGATTGTTGAATGAACAATCTTGCACATTTGCGCTTTTTTGAACGCAAAATGTCAACTCGTGCGAAAAGTTATGCACAAATTGTTTAAAACATGTAATCCAACATTCCAACTACATATTTTCAATCCTAAAGACGCATTCCAGCCTTTGAAACTCATAAATCCAGTTGATTTAATTGAATGCACAATTTTTGCGCTTGTGTGAACGCGAAACGTGAACTCATGCAAATTTGTGCGCAAATGGTTTTAGACAAGGTATCCAATTTTCCAATCGCATATTCGTAACACTAATCACTTTTCAAACTCATAAATATAAATGAGATTGTTCAGTGCACAATTTTTGCACATTTGCACCTGTTTGAACGCAAAACGTGAACTCGTCCAAATTTGTGCGCAAATGCTTTTAGACAAGATATCCAATGTTCCAATCGCGAATTCACAACACCAATCACATATTTTAGCTTTCTAAACTCATAAATATAAATGAGATTGTTGAATGTATAATTTTTGCACTTTTGCGCCAGTTTGAACGCAAAACCTTAACTCGTACAAAATTTATGCGCAAATTGTTCAAAACATGTAATCCAATGTTCCAACTACATATTTTCAATCCTGAAGACATATTCCAGCATTTCAAACTCGTTAATGCTGTTGATTTTGTCCAATGCACAATTTGTGGACATTTGCGTATGCTTGAACGCAAAACGTGAACTCGCGTAAATTTGTGCGCAAATGGTTTTAGACAAGATATCCAATGTTCCAACCCTAATCATATATATTCTAGCTTTTTAAGCTCATGAATATATAAATGAGATTGTTGAATGCACAATTTGTGCACGTTTGCGCCTCTAAGAACGAACGCAAAATCTAAGGAGAAATTGTTTATAATATATGTAATCCAATGTTCCAGCTACATATTTTCAATCCCGAAGACGTATTCCAGCATTTAAAACTCATAAATCTAGTTGATTTAAATGAATGCACAATTTTTGCACATTTGCGCATGTTTGAACGCGAAATGTCAACTCGTGCAGATTTGTGCACAAATGGTTTTAAGACAAGATATCCAATGTTTCCAATCAAATATTCACAACACTAATCACATATTCTAGCTTTTTGAACTCATAAATGTAAATGAGATTGTTGAATGCCCAATTTGTGCACATTTGCACCTCTACGAACGCAAAATGTTAACTCGTGCAAAATTTACACATAAACTGCTTAAAACATGTAATCCAATGTTCGAACTACATATTTTCAATCCTAAAGACATACTCCAGCCTTTAAAACTCATAATTGCAGTTGATTTAATTGAATGCACAAATTTTGCACATTTGCGCATGTTTTAACGCAAAACGTGAACTCGTGCACATTTGTGCGCAAATGGTTTTAAGACGAGATATCCAATGTTCCCATCAAATATTCACAACACTAATCACATATTCTAGCTTTTTAAACTCTTAAATATAAATGAGATTGTTGAATGCACAATTTTTGCACATTTACGCCTGTTTGAACGCAAAATGTTAACTCGTGCAAAGTTTATACACGGATTGTTTAAAACATGTGATCCAATGTTCCAACTACATATTTTCAATCCTAAAGGCATATTCCAGCATTTAAAGCTCGCAAATCTAGTTGATTTAATTGAATGCACAATTTTTGCACATTTGCACTTGTTTTCACACAAAACGTGAACTCGTGCAAATTTGTGCGCAAATGGTTTTAGACAAGACATCCAATGTTGCAATTACATATTCACAACACTAATCCAAAATTCTAGCTCTTCAAACTCATAAATATAAATGAGATTGTGGAATGCACAATTTGTGCACGTTTGCGCCTGTTTGGACGCAAAATGATAACTCGTGCTAAATTTATGCACGAATTGTTTAAAACATGTGATCCAATGTTCCAACCACATATTTTCAATCCTAAAGACATATTCCAGCATTTCAAACTCGTAAATCTAGTTGATTTAATTGAATGCACAACTTGTGCACATTTGCGCATGTTTGAACGAAAAATGTGAACTCGTGCAAATTTGTGCGCAAATGGTTTTAGACAAGACATCCAATGTTCCAATCGCATATTAATAGCACTAATCACATATTCTAGCTTTTTAATCTCACAGATACAAATGAGATTGTTGAATGAACAATCTTGCACATTTGCGCTTTTTTGAACGCAAAATGTCAACTCGTGCGAAAAGTTATGCACAAATTGTTTAAAACATGTAATCCAACATTCCAACTACATATTTTCAATCCTAAAGACGCATTCCAGCCTTTGAAACTCATAAATCCAGTTGATTTAATTGAATGCACAATTTTTGCGCTTGTGTGAACGCGAAACGTGAACTCATGCAAATTTGTGCGCAAATGGTTTTAGACAAGGTATCCAATTTTCCAATCGCATATTCGTAACACTAATCACTTTTCAAACTCATAAATATAAATGAGATTGTTCAGTGCACAATTTTTGCAC
>CANTUR010000476.1:217500-238229 GCA_947683625.1 Mallotus nudiflorus | reverse complement strand
TAGGGTTCTATGTGATCCTTCATAAAAGATGATTTTCAGATAAAATATATAAAAATGATTTTATTGCATCTGTGTGCAATTGCCTGTATATATACATATTATATATACTGTTGACTGTATGCATTATCACTTAGTGTGTATGTATATATATTATAGTAATTCACTCAGTGAGGTCTGACTCCCCTCCGTTGACTATTTTTTCAGGAGAGTCAACTTCTTCAGAACTCAATAGCAGGTCGATACGCCGGATTTCTTCCGCCCCGGATTCTTTATGTAAATTGTCTACTTGAGTCTTATTTATTTTATCTAGACACTGCAGTAGTTGTGAATTAAAGTATTGGATTTCATGTACTTTATTTTAAAGAGATGTATTATATTAAAACTGGATTTGTATTAAAGAGATGATGTATCTATGAGATGAGATTTGATTTAAATCCAGTTGATGTGAATAATATTATGATTTTTATTTTTCGTTGCATATTATATTGTTACTGTTATTATTGCATGATTTATTTTATTTTTAGGCTTGCTACGGGTTCCGAATTTCGAAAGAATTGCCGTTCCCTAGCGCCGGTCATTGGCCCCTGTTTTGGGTCGTGACAAAGTTGGTATCAGAGCAGAGTTCTGTGTCAGGGCTTAGTTATGTGAGTTGTGGCCCTAGTTTTAAAGTTGTGTTTTCTGTTGGACTACTACAGTGTATTAGGTTCGAGTATGTCTTGATAAGTATTCCTTGCTGTAGTTTTCAGCGTTATTCCTCCGTTGTCTGTTTTGTCTGAATCTTTCTGTTTGTCTTTTCAGAATGAGGAGGCGAGCGTGTGTCGCTCCACCGGTCGTTGAGGCCGAGGAAGATGAGTCTTTTCAGGATGAGGTTTTAGCTCCTGAGTAGCCAGTTAGACGTAGAGGTCGTGGCAGAGGTAGACCTCCAGGAGCGGTAGGTCACCGTAGGCAGAGAGAGTTACAGGACGAGGAGCCTGTTGAGCCTGAGTTTGATGTTCCTATTCCTCCAATTGTTCAGCCTGTTCAGCCTGCCTATCAGCAGGGGTATGTCTGACCCTGAGGCAGCTTTGTTCTATGCCCGAGTTGGCAGGATTGCTTTTGATGGGACTTTTGATCCTTTAGACTTTCTGCATGCGATTGAGACTAGGACTCGGACTGCTCACACCGAGTACCAGCGGATCATGATCATCGAGTTGTCTTGTCGAGGGACCAGCTCTAGATTGGTTCATTCAGATGATCCAGCCTTATATGATGACGATGACATGGGCTCAGTTTCGAGAGCAATTTATGAGGAGATTTTGTCCAGAGCCTCTTCGTTTGAGTTATCGTCTCCGTTTGACTAGTATTTCTCGTGGAGATCGATCTGTAGAGGAGTATACCCGAGAGTTTCTTCGTCTCGGTTAGATATGCTGAGGATCTGATGCGAGATTAGTATTTCGCTGTTACTACATACGTTACTGGTTTGGGTTCAGCTTTTGCTGGTATGCCTACAGCAGGTCTTACTCTGGAGTCTGTGATTGAGCTAGCCAAGGAGATCGAGCTGAGGGTTAGTTAGGCAGGGAGCGATGCCTGATTATTACCAATTGGGAGTTCAGTCGAGGTGGATCGCAGGCTACTCCATATTCGAGTTTTCATGTTGGATCGAGTAGTCAGCAGCGAGGTTCGACTCAGCAGAGTCAGAGGACAGCAGCAGCGAGTGCATCGGAGCAGTAGACATGGCCGTGGAGGTCAGCGTAGATCGTTCAGATTTGGGTCAAGTGCTTCAAGCAACAGCAGTGGTCGTAGTTCTGGATCAGCGGCCAGTGTTTGTCAGACTTGTGGTAGAGTCCATCAGGGACCGTGTTATCTGACACCACTGACATGCTTCAGATGCGAGCAGACAGGACATTTTTCCAGATCGTGTCCTTATTCTGGGTATCAGCAGCAGCAGATTCCGCGATTCCCACAGCAGTCGATTGCTAGTGCAGCACCCGTGCCATTTCAGATGCCACCAGCCCAGCATCAGAGTTCCACTCAGTTTGTTCCACAGCAGAGTCGTGGTAGAGGTACTAGAGGAGGTGCCAGAGGTGTTGGCCAGGCTTCTACCAGTCAGCAGGGAGGGTCGAGGTCAGGCCAGAGTCTTCCATCTTACTCAGCAGGATGCTCAGGCATCTAATGCAGTCGTGGCAGGTATTGTTTCTGTTTGTTACCTGGATGCTTGGGTTTTGTTTGATCCGGGTGCCACGCATTCATTTGTTTCTCCTGTTTTTTGCTTCTAAATCTTGTTGGCAAGCTTCGAGGATGGCTTTTCCTTTGTCTATTGCCACTCCTCTGAGCGATTCTTTGGACGTCGATATTGTTCTTTCTGGTTGTCCAATTCTCGTGGGAGATAGAGAATTACCCGCTGATTTGATTTTGTTGGATGTGATGGAGTTTGATGTTATTCTAGGAATGGATTGGTTATCTCAGCACTATGCCGTGGTTGATTGCAGGAATAAGGAGATGACTTTCAGAATTCCTGGTGAAGTAGAATTTAAGTTTGTTGGTGATAGGAGTTCAGCACCTCAGAATCTTATTTCTGCTATTACAGCTAGGAAGTTGTTGAAGAAAGGTTGTCAGGGATATTTGGCATTGGGTCAGGGATACGTCAGTGGAGAAGTTTGTCACTCACAGATGTTCCTGTTGCTTGTGAGTTTCCTGATGTTTTTTCCCGAGGAGTTGCCAGGTTTACCACCTCATAGAGAGATTGAGTTCTGTATAGATGTTGGTACCAGGTACTACTCCTATATCAATGCCACCTTATCATGTGGCTCCTGCAGAGTTGAGAGAGTTGAAGGAGCAGTGCAAGAGTTGTTGGAGAAAGGTTTTATCTGACCTAGTGTTTCTCCTTGGGGTGCACCAGGTCCTGTTTGTGAAGAAGAAGGATGGAAAGTGTTTCTTTTCTTGGACACATAGTGTCTAAAGAAGGTATTCAGGTTGATCCATAGAAGGTTGAGGCAGTATCTGAGTGGCCCAGACCTACTTCTGTTACAGAGATTCGGAGTTTTCTGGGTTTAGACGAGTATTATAGGCGGTTTATGTAGGATTTTTCCAGAATAGCAACCCCTTATGACTCGCTTGACTCAGAAGAATGTTAGATTCGAGTGGTCAGAAGCTTGTGAGAACAGTTTTCAATTGTTGAAGGAGAAATTGACCACAGCGCCAGTATTAGCTTTGCCTAATAGTGTGGATAAGTTCACAGTTTTACTGTGATGCTTCTAGAATTGGTCTTGGTTGTGTGTTGATGCAGAATGGAAGGGTGATAGCCTATGCTTCGAGGCAGTTGAAGAAGCATGAGCAGAACTATCCTACACATGATCTTGAGATGGCTGCAGTGATCTTTGCTTTGAAGATCTGGAGACATTATTTGTATGGGGTGACTTGTGAGATATTTACTGATCACAAGAGCCTTAAGTACATTTTCCAGCAAGAGATTTGAATTTGAGGAAGAGGAGATGGTTGGAACTGTTGAAGGATTATGATTGCGAGATTCTTTACCATCCGGGTAAAGCTAATGTTGTAGCAGATGCCTTGAGTAGGAAGTCCTCAGGTAGTCTTGCTCACATCAGTGTTGAGTGGAGACCATTGATCCAGGAATTGCATTTGTTGGTGGATCAAGGTCTGATGATGAAGATTAGTAGATCAGGTGGACTGTTAGCTCAGTTTAAAGTGCGATCTGTACTAAGGGATAGGATTAAAGCAGTCAGAGCTGAGATCCTATTCTAGAAGAGCTTGCAGAGAATGTCAGAGCAGGGAAGTTCACTGATTTCACACTCGATGATGATGGTGTGTTGTGGATCAGTGGTAGATTGTGTGTTCCTGATGTGGATGATTTGAGAGAGGAGATTTTAGAGGAAGCACATTCTACAGCCTACAGTCGTACATCCAGGTGTTACTAAGATGTACCACAGTATCAGAGATTTTATACTGGTGGGGATGGATTGAAGAAGGATGTCGCCGATTATGTTGCTAAATGTTTGACGTGTCAGCAAGTGAAAGCCGAACATCAGAAGCCTTCTGGGAAGCTTCAGCCTCTTCCTATTCCCGAGTGGAAGTGGGAAAGGATAGCTATGGATTTTGTGGTCGGTTTACCTCGTTCGAAGGATGGATACGATTCCATCTGGGTGATTGTAGACAGGTTGACGAAGTCTGCACATTTCTTGCCTGTGAAAGCCACATATTCAGTTGCTAGATTGGCGAAGTTGTATGTGAAGCATATTGTGTGCCTTCATGGAGTACCTGTGTCCATTGTGTCAGATAGAGGTTCGGTGTTTACTTCTCGTTTTTGGCAGAAGTTGCAGGAAGCAATGGGCACTAGGTTGGATTTTAGTACTGCTTTTCATCCTCAGACAGATGGTCAGTTTGAGAGGACGATCCAGACATTGGAAGATATGTTGAGGATGTGTGTCTTGGATTTGGGAGGTAGCTGGGATGATCATTTGTCGCTTGTTGAGTTTGCATATAATAATAGCTACCATAGCAGTATTGGTATGGCACCATATGAGGCGTTATATAGAAGGAAGTGTAGATCCCCGTTGTGTTGGGATGAGATTGGTGAGAGAGCTTTGACTGGACCAGAGATGGTTCAGGATGCTACAGAGAAAGTCACCGTGATTAAGCGAAGATTAGAGACCGCAGTTAGCAGACAGAAGAGTTATGCGGACCCTAGGCGCAGAGATGTGGAGTTTCAGGTTGGAGATTTCATTTTTCTGAAAGTATCTCCGATGAAGGGTGTGATGAGATTTGGCAGGAAGGGTAAGTTAGCACCGAGATACATTGGACCGTTTGAGATTCTGGAGAGAGTTGGCACTGTTGCATATCGGTTGGATTTGCCTCCGAGTATGTCACAAGTGCATCCAGTATTTCATATCTCGATGTTGAGGAAGTATATCTCAGACCCTTCACACGTGTTGCAACCTGACAGTGTAGAAGTGAGTGAAGATTTGACGTTTGTGGAAGAACCTGTGGCGATCGTTGATTTTCAAGTTCGACAGTTGCGATCGAAGCAGATTCCGATGGTCAAGGTTCTATGGCGCAGCGACAGAGTTGAAGAGCATACGTGGGAGACTGAAGCTGAGATGCGAGCTTCTTACCCGTATCTCTTTCCTTCTTGATCTTGTTTTCTGGAATTCAGGGACGAATTCTTGTAAGGGGGGAAGACTGTAATATCCCGTGTTTTTAAAATATTTTTACACTGTACCGGGATATGCAGTGTTAATAATTTATGTACATTATATGATATTTTTACGAGTTAATATGTATTTAAAATCTATTTTAATTACTGTGTATTATTTTCAGTGTTTTACGTAAAATTTTCCCAGGACTTGCATTTTCGGGGAAATTTTCACGTAAACAATGTAATATTAATTATTTTAAATATATTTTCGGACTTGCATGAACTCATGCGTATTTTTAAATTATTAAATAAAGCCTGTGTGTGAATATTTATTTAATTAGGGTTTAATATATATAACCCTAATATTTTATTATTTATTTATTTATTATTATTTTATTATTTTATTTATTATTAAATTATTAAAATTCATTTTTTTATTTTTTTTATTATTATTTTATTAATATTTAATTATTTTATTTTATTTTATTTTTCTTTTCTTTTTTCTTTTTCTTCTTCTCTTTCTTCCTTCTCCCGCGCCCAACCACCACCATTCTCCCTTCCCTCCCGCTGCAACTCCGGTCACCTACCGTTGGTGTGCCTCCCGGCTTGCCACCGCCGTTCCCAGCCATCCCCCGCCACCAGCAGCTCCCTTCCCCGGCGCCGACAGCTTCATTTTTCCTCTTTTGGCCGAAAGTTGATCCATCGTCGTTTCTCCCTCCTCCCGCCACCGTTTTCGACACCGCCGGTCTTCATCGACTCCTTGAGGTCCGGTGAGTGTGATTCTAGCTTTGGTTTGAGCTAAAATGGTTTAGATTTGCTTAGGTTTCGAATTTTCAATTTCGGTCACATTAGGGTTTTTGATTTTTTTGAGCTTCGAATTGGATGATTCATGGAAACTCCCTTCACAAATGTTGTTCCTAGTAGCTCAATCTACATGTAGGAATTTTTTTAGAATTTTTGGAGATTTTTTGGATTTTTGGGTATTTTTAAATATTTTAATATTATTTTCTAATTTTCGGAAATTAATTATTTAAATTATGAAATTGGAGTTTATGGTTAAATTAGGTTTTGAAATGAATTATAGGAATTTATTTGGAATTTTTATGAATTTCTAAGTATTTATTTTGAATTATTGAAGTTTATGTGATTTTGAGAAATTAGGGTTAATTGTGTTTTAAATGGAAATTAATTGGTTAATTAAGTTTAATTATTGATATTATTGATAAATATGTTGAGAAAATTAATTTTGGATAATTGTATAATTTTTGGTGAATTTTTGAAGTAATTTAAGTATATTTATATATATAGGGGCATTTTGGTAATTTTACCCTAAATTGTCAAAAAATGTAATTTAATTGGTTTTAATAATTATTTAAGGTATAAAAATGATTTCTACAAAATATTTGGTATTTTTAACTAATTAAAACTATTTTTCGTGAATTATTTTCAATTATATATATAATATACGGTTTTTCTAATAAAATGAGTTTTATTTGGTTTTTACAGTGTTTTAAGGTTAATTATGTAATTTCTACCTATGAGATGTATTTCTAGGTTTCAAGGATATTTTTGGTATATCTGGAATTATTCTGTGTTTGTGGACCCCGGTCGGTGGACTGTAGTTTGGAGTCCGACCGTGGGATTTTGATTATACCTTGTGTAGTTTTTCGAAGTGTGTTTCTTTGCAGGGTCGGCTCTACTCTTTTGAGTAGAGAGATGTCCGTTTTACAAGGGAGGTTTTGCCGGATTTTCGGTAGAATTCTCGTAAAACGTGATATCCAGTCGAACCCTAATTCTATTTCCGTACTTAAATACTCTAGATTGAATTCTAGGATTTCTGTTAGGTTTATTCTGATGTCGATTATTTATTGCTTGTTTAGTTGCGCCGAGACCAAGGGTTAGTGGACCAGGCCCGTCGGACCTGTCTCGTGGAGCGCATTAGGTGAGTTACTATACTATATATATATACTTAGGATGCATGATTTAGAAATGCATGTTTTATGTTGATTAAATATGCATGAATAATTTGATTATTTCTTAAGTTTACATTAAGTATATTTTTGGTTTATTTTTGGTATATATTAAATTATATACATGTTTTGTAAATAAAATATACTTAAAATGTTTTTAAATATATTTCCAGCTTAATTTATAATTTGATTGAATGCATTTGACGTATATATACTCGAAATATACCTGGTTTACTTTTGGTATATTTCTAGTATATATATGGATTATATTGTTATTTCATTTACATTCATGCATCATTTATTTTTGTGAATGAATGTTTTATATTATTTATTAATGAAGGATATCAATAGAACGTGCTACCTAGTGGGCAGCACTAGGACCGAGTACGTATCGGTACGCCTATAGTGTTTAGGCTATATTACTAACTTATTTGTGAATATTGATTTGAATGTGATTATTGATGTGTGAGATATGGTTTGGAGGTGTGATTGCTGGAGCTCGGTTGACCAAGTGTCTCGGGGCCAATCACACTGACAGTCAGACTGCTGGAGCTCGGTTGACTTAGTGTCTCGGGACCAGTCTACTGTCTAAATGGATTAAGTGGATATATTTGGAATAAGTGAGCCTGTATGGCTAGAGTGTTGTTTAACACTATTTTCTAAGGTTGCGTTATTCTAGGGTTCTATGTGATCCTTCATAAAAGATGATTTTCAGATAAAATATATAAAAATGATTTTATTGCATCTGTGTGCAATTGCCTGTATATATACATATTATATATACTGTTGACTGTATGCATTATCACTTAGTGTGTATGTATATACATTATAGTAATTCACTCAGTGAGGTCTGACTCCCCTCCGTTGACTATTTTTTCAGGAGAGTCAACTTCTTCAGACCTCAGTAGCAGGCCGATACGCCGGATTTCTTCCGCCCCGGCTTCTTTATGTAAATTGTCTACTTGAGTCTTATTTATTTTATCTAGACACTGCAGTAGTTGTGAATTAAAGTATTGGATTTCATGTACTTTATTTTAAAGAGATGTATTATATTAAAACTGGATTTGTATTAAAGAGATTATGTATCTATGAGATGAGATTTGATTTAAATCCAGTTGATGTGAATAATATTATGATTTTTATTTTCCGCTGCATATTATATTGTTGTTGTTATTATTGCATGATTTATTTTATTTTTAGGCTTGCTACAGGTTCCGGATTCGAAAGAATTCCCGTTCCCTAGCGCCGGTCATGACCCCTGTTTTGGGTCGTGACATTTATACTGCATCGGGATATGCAGTGTTAATAATTTTTGTATACATATTTATGATATTTTATGAGTTTGTTGTTTGTTTAAAGCTAATTTTAATTATTTTATATTATTTTAAGTACTTTACGTAATATTTTTTCAGAAGTTGTATTTTCGGGGAAATTGATACGTAAATAAATTAATACTATTTATTTTGACTAGTTTTATGAATTTGAATGAACTCATATATAATTTTAAAGTGCTAAAATAAATTGTATATATGTGTACTTATTTAACTTAATTAGAGCTTAATTAATTTCCTTAATTTTATTATTTAATTTTTGTATTAATTAATTAATTTTAAGTGTATAAATTATTAAATATATTAAAATATTTATGTGGTGAGTATTATTTGTGTGTGTAATATCCCGTGTTTTTAAATATTTTTACACTGTACCGGGATATGCAGTGTTAATAATTTCCATATGTATATTATATGATATTTTTATGAGTTGATATGTATTTAAAACCTATTTTTATTATTGTGTATTGTTTACAGTACTTTACGTAAAATTTTCCCGGGACTTGCATTTTCGGGGAAATTTTCACGTAAATAATTTATTATTAATTATTTTAAATATATTTTTGGACTTGCATGAACTCATACGTATTTTTAAAATGCTAAATAAAGCCTATGTGTGCAATATTTATTTAATTAGGGTTTAATTAATATTACCCTAATATTTTATTATTTGTTTATTAATTTATTGTTATTTAATTATTTTTATTTATTATTATATTTTAAAATATTAAATTTTATGTGTGTGGTGTATATTTAATGTGTGTAATTTAATATTATTTTATTATATAGTATAAAGTATATATATATATACATATAATATATCAAAAAATCAAGTTTTTAAAAAATTACCATTTTGCCCCCGACTTCTCTCTTCTCCCTCCCGATCGTTTCCTCGCCGTTCGACGCCTGTAACTGCCGATTTCTCACAGTTGGTGTGCCACCACCTTCTCCAGCCTTCCTCGCCGCCTGTAGCAGCGGATTCCGGCGCCTGGAAGCCATTTTTGGCTAGAGAAGCCAAAAGTTGAGCTAACGTCGTTCACGACGATTCTGGCTACCGTTTTTGACATCGCCAGTCTCTTTCTTCTCCTTGAGCTCCGGTGAGTGTGATTCTAGCTTTGGTTTGAGCTGAAATGGTCTTGATTTGCTTAGGTTTCGATTTTTCCAATTCGGCCATATTAGGGTTTTCAATTTTTTTGAGCTTCGAATTGATTGATTAATGAAAAATCCCTTTACAAATGTTGATCCTAGTTGCTTAATATACATGTATGAATTTTTGTGGAATTTTTAGAGATTTTTTGTATTTTTGGGTATTTTTGAATATTTTAATATTATTTTCTAATTTTCGGAAATTAATTATTTAAATTATGAAATTGGGTTTTATGGTTAAATTAGGTGTTGAAATGAATTATGGGAATTTATTTGGAATTTTTATGAATTTCTAAGTATTTATTTTGAATTATTGAAGTTTATGTAATTTGGGAAATTAGGGTTAATTATGTTTTTAATTGAATTTAATTGGTTAATTGAGTTTAATTATTAATATTATTGATAAATATGTTGAGAAAATTAATTTTGGATAATTGTATAATTTTTGGTGAATTTTTGAAGTAATTATAGTATATTTATATATATAGGGGTATTTTGGTAATTTTATACAAAATTGGCTAAAAATGTAATTTAAGTGGTTTTAATAGTTATTTAAGGTATAAAAATGATTTCTACAAATTATTTGGTATTTTTAACTAATTAAAACTATTTTTCATGAATTATTTTCAATTATATATATAATATATGGTTTTACTAATAAAATGAGTTTTTATCGGTTTTTATAGTGTTTTAAGGTTAATTATGTAATTTCTACCTATAAAATGTATTTCTATGATATAAGGATATATTTTTGGTATTTTTATAATTATTCTGTGTTTGTGGACCCCGGTCGGTGGACTGTAGTTTGGAGTCCGACCGTGGGATTTTATTTGTGCTCTGTGTAGTTTTTCGAAGTGTATTTCCTTGCAGGGTCGGATCTACTCTTTTGAGTAGAGAGATGTCCATTTTCCAAGGGAGGTTCTGCCGGATTTTCGATAGAATTCTCGTAAAACGTGATATCCGGTCGAACCTTAATTCTGTTTTTGTATTTAATACTCTAGATCGAATTCTAGGATTTCTGTTAGGTTTATTCTGATGTCTATTATTTATTGCTTGTTTAGTTGCGCCGAGACCGAGGGCTAGTGGACCAGGCCCGTCGGACCCGTCTCGTAGAGCGCGCTAAGTGTGAGTTACTATACTATATATATATGCTTAGGATGCATGATTTAGAAATACATGTTTTATGTTGATTAAATATGCATAAATAATTTGATTATTTCTTAAGTTTATATTTAGTTTATTTTGGTTTATTTTTGGTATATAACAAATTATATACATGTTTTGTTAATAAATTATATTTAAAAATTTTTTTAAATATATTTCTAGTTTAATTTATGATTTGATTGGATTTATTTGACGTATATATACTCGAAATATATCTGGTTTACTTTTGGTATATTTCTAGTATATATATGGTTTATGTTGATATTTTATTGAACTTCATGCATCATTTATTTTTGTGAATGAATGTTTTATATTTATTAATGAAGGATATCCATAGAACGTGCTACCTAGTGGGCAGCACTAGGATCGAGTATGTACCGGTACGCCTATAGTATTTAGGCTATACTACTAACCATTTACGTATATTGATTGATTATGATTATTTGATGTGTGAGATATGATTTGGGTGTGATTGCTGGAGCTCGGTTGACCAAGTGTCTCGGGGCCAATCACACTGGCAGTCAGACTGCTGGAGCTCGGTTGACTTAGTGTCTCGGGGCCAGTCTACTGTCTAAATGGATTAAGTGGATATATTTGGATTAAGTGAGCCTGTGTGGCTAGAGTGTTGTCTAACACTGTTTTCGAGGTTGTGATATTCTAGGGTTCTATGTGATCCTTCATAAAAGATGATTTTCAATAAAATATATATATATAATGATTTTATTGCATCTGTGTGTAATTGCCTATATATATACATATTATATATATACTGTTGATTGTATGCATTATCATTTAGTGTGTATGTATATATATTATAGTAATTCACTCAGTGAGGTCTGACTCCCCTCCGTTGACAATTTTTCAGAAGAGTCAACATCTTCAGACCTCAGTAGCAGGTCGATACGCCGGATTTCTTCCGCCCCGGCTTCTTTATGTAAACTGCTTACTTGAGTCTTATTTTTATAATCTAGACACTGCAGTAGTTGTAAATTAATTATGGGATTTTATGTATTTTATTTATGTGAGATATTGTATTATATTTGAAACTGGATTTGTATTCAAAGATTTATATATATATGAGATGAGATTTGATTTAAATCCAGTTGGGGAAAATAATATTATGATATTTATGATTTTCATTTCCGCTGCATTTGATATTGTGATTATTATTATTGTATGTTTATTTTATTTTTAGGCTTGCTACGGGTTCCGGATTCGAAAGAATTCCCGTTCCCTAGCACCGGTCATGGCCCCTGTTTTGGGTCGTTACAGTGTGTGGGAATATATATATTACTATAATATAGTGTGGACACACATATATATATATATATATATATATATATATATATATATATATATATATATATATATATATATATATATATATATATATATATATATATATATATATATATATATATACATAAATTTTAATCAAAAAAAATAAAAATTGCCTTATTTACGATTTTGCCCCTCCTGCATCTTCTTCTTCCCAATGCCATTTCCACCATTTCCAGCCACTTTTAAGCTGGTTTTCTTGCTGTTAATATGCCCCTCAGCCTTCCTCCTCCACCTCCATCCATTTCCACCACCTGAAACACTCTTTTCCGGCGAGTTTTGGCCGGATTTTCATCAAGGAGCCAAAAATAGACTTAGCTCCGACCAAGCACTTTCCGACCACCAAATTTAATGCTGTTGGTCTCTATCTTCTCCTTGAGTTCTGGTGAGTGTGATTCCAAGCTTTGTTTCACTTGATTTGGTCTAGAATTGCTTAGGTTTCAATTTCTTCAAATCAGCCATTTTGGGTTTCAAATTCTTTTTAGCTTCAATTTGATTGATTCATGAAAAGTTCCTTCATAAAATTTGTTCCTGGAAGATTAATCTACATGCTGTAATTTTTTTAGAATTTTTGGAATTTATTTTAATTTTTGTGAATTTTTTTATTATTTTATTATTATTTTCTAATTTTTGAAAATTAATTAATTAAATTATGAAATTGTGTTTTATGGTGATTATAGGAGTTGAAATGAATTATAGAAGTTTATTTGTAATTTTTGTGAATTTTTATGTATTTATTTGGAATTTATTAAGTTTATGTAATTTTGAAAAATAGGGTTAATTATGTGTTTAATTGAGATAAATTGGTAAATTAAGTATATTTATTGATATTATTGAATTATATGTTGAGAAATTAATTTTTGAGTAATTATATAATTTTTGGTGAATTTTTGAACATTTATAGTGAATATATATATATAGGGGTATTTTGGTAATTTTACACTAAATTGGTTAAAAATGTAATTAAATTGGTTTTAATAGTTATTTAGGGTATAAAAATGATTTCTGCAAATTTTTAGTATTTTTAACTAATTAAAACTATTTTTCGTAAATTATTTTCAAATTATATATAATATACTATTTTTCTAAATAAATGGGTTTTTATTGATTTTTAGTATGTTTTAGGGTTAATTACGTAATTTGGATTTATAAAATGTATTTTTATTATGTAAGGGCATTTTCGGTATTTTATAAATATTCTGTGAATTGTGAACCTCGGTCGGTGAATTGTAGTTTGGAGTCCGACCGAGGGATTTTAGTTGTAATTCTGTGTTTATTCCTAAGTGTATTTCTTTACAGGACCGGCTTTACTCTTTGAGTAGAGAGATGTTCATTTTACAGGGGAGGTTCTGCTGGATTTTCGATAGAATTCTCGTAAAACGTGATATCTGGTCAAATTCCTATTCTAAATCTGTGTCTAAAATTCTAGATCGAGTCTTTAGAATTGTCGTTAACTTTATTCTGATTTCATGTTGTCATTTGTTTGTCTAGTTGCGCCGAGACCGAGGCTTCATGGATCAGGCCCGCCGAGTTTGTCTCGTGGAGCGCTAACATGTGAATTATTATACTGTATATATATGCCCTGCATATAGGGTGTATTATTTAGAATTTTTCATTTTCATTGTATGTTTTAAAAGGGATTTAAATTATAATATTTTTGGTATATCTAGGGTTGCATTTTTATATATATGCACATTAAACAATTAGGTTTAGGTTTAATACATTTGAGTAATATACACATGTTTTAAAATGTACACTTAGACATAATTATTTTATTAAATGATTAGTATACCTTAGGTATAGTTTTAGTAGATTTTAGGTTTATTCTTAAATAATTGCATGTTAAATTATAAACCTACACTTAAATTATTTTTAAGTTTATTTTTGGTATATTTTTGATTTATTTCCAAATAAATAAATGTTTTATTATTAAATTAAACCTAGCACATTAGTGGTATATTTAGGGTTTATTTTTGATATATGCATGCTAGATAATTAGGTTCATTTTTAGTATATTTGTGAATATATGTTAAACAAAAACACATATTTAAATGAATATTTATACATAAATGTTTTATTAAATGATTTGTGTACTTAGAGTATATCTTTTGCATATTTAAGTATATTTTTAAGATAATGCATGTTATATTATTGTTACTCATTTAAATTATTTTTAACTATATTAATGATTTATCTT
Source organism: Mallotus nudiflorus (assembly GCA_947683625.1). NCBI lineage: Eukaryota > Viridiplantae > Streptophyta > Magnoliopsida > Malpighiales > Euphorbiaceae > Mallotus > Mallotus nudiflorus. Next base: position 223,952 of record CANTUR010000476.1, on the reverse strand, counting down.
TAGTTTATTTCATATTTGATTTGACATATATATATACCTGAAATATACTAGGTGTAATTTAGGTATATTTTTGGTATATATATATGGTTAATTTTATTATTATGAATGTCGTTCCACATTAATTATTTTTTAGAATAAATGATTTATTTAAGTGAAGGATATCAATAGAACGTGCTTCCTAGTGGGCATCACTAGGACCGTGTGCGTACCGGTACGATAGATAAGGATTGAGTGAGAGTTAAAATTGGGTGATTATAATTGATTTGACTAAGATTAATGGTATGTTAGATAGTGTGATTACGGGGTCAATCACACTGACAGTCAGACTGCTGGAGCTCGGTTGACTTAATGTCTTAGGGCCAGTCTACTGTCCATAAGTGAATTGAATGATCTATTGGGTTGATTGAGATGTGAGATGATAGATAGTGTGATCGCTGGAGCTCGGTTGACCAAGTGTCTTGGGGCCAATCACACTGACAGCCAGACTACTGGAGCTCGATCAACTTAGTGTCTCGGGGCCAGTCTGCTGTCCAAATTGGAATAAGTGTTCTATTTGGAATCAAGTGATCCTGCATGGCTAGAGTGATGATGGGATTGTTTGAGGTTGTTATTATTTAGGGTTCTATGGATCCTTCATGAATTTAATCAAACGTTTTCTACATGTAGTATATTTATAAAAGCAGAGTTTGACATTCGTGTGAAATGTGTGTATATACATATATATATATAAGAATGCTTGAATGTTATGGTTTAGTTTGCATGTATATATAATATAATAATTCACTCAGTGAGGTCTGACCCCCCTCAATTATTTTTTTCAGAAGATCCCATATCTTCAGACCTTAGTTGTAGAGTTCCTCACCGATGTTCTTCAGTTCCGGCTATTTTATGCAAATGTATATTCTGAACTTTGAATTGTATTCTAGAAACTGCAGTAGTATTGTTATAATTTTTGGAAGTGTATTATTTTGTTTGGATATTAAATACTCTGAGAATTTGTATTTGTACATTATACGAATATGTATTCATTTATAAAAGGATTTGGAGTCTTTATTTTATTTATTGATTCAGAAAAATTTTAATTCGATCGTACTTTTATTTATTTATTGTATGATTTTATTTTCTTAGGCTTGCTACGGGTTCCGGATTCGAAAGAATTCCCGTTCCCTAGCGCCGATCATGACTCCTAGTTTGGGTCGTGACAAAGTTGGTATCAGAGTAGAGTTCTGTGTCAGGGCTTAGTTGTTTAAGTTGTGGCCCTAGTTTCAAAATTGTGTTTTCTGTTAAACTACTGCAGTGAATTAGGTTCGGTCATGTCTTTGAAAATTCTTCCTTGCATTAGGAATTCCGCGTAACCGTTAGGGTGTCTGTTGATGTTTGTGATTGTATGAACTATTTGTTTATTTTTGCTCCTTGTTGATTGCCTTGAGCGTGAGTCGCTCCATCGATCGATGATAGTTGATCTTCTGAGCACTAGGTTCTACCCCCTATGCATCTTATTAGGCGTAGGGGTAGAGATGGATTTAGAAGGCCTAATGATCGTTGTTGACAGCAGGAATAACTGAATGAGGAGTTGGTGGCTTAGCATTGCAATGATGTTGCTTCTGTAACAGGAGTTTCGTATGATGTTGTACTGATACCTTCGATCATTCAGCAGATGTAATTTCTTTTTCAGCTGAGAACTTGAGACATGTCAATTCTGCGTATATTTTATATTCTGAATTCTGTTGATTTCCATATCTTTTCAACGCAGTGAATGTGAATTATTTCTTCTGTAGAGACAATATTGATAATCAGTCTTTTCAAGTTCAAGTTGTGGTTATAGTTCCAACTCTACTACACCTATCTAGTATAGGGGTAGGTTAGAGGCAACTATAACTCAAGGGTTAAGGTAGTCATTGTAAGCAGTACAAGCATTCCTTTTGGACTTGAGCGTGCAACAATTATGGCCAGGATAGCTGAGATTAATAAGAGCTTGATAGCATTTAGTCAAGTTTGGCAGTTGTTTGATATGCTTTGATGGGCGAATTAGAAAATGTCTAATAAAGATGAAGCACTCTTGTATTCCTTATGGCAAGCTGTCAGTTCTGACTGCAACACATAATTTGAGTGAAAGAGGGATTTCTAAGATACTTCCATCCACCTTTAAGGAAGGATAATTACTTGTATCGGCTATTGCACAGAATAAGGGAAGAGCAATCAGTTGAGAAGATTACCTGTAAACTCTTCAATCTGATACGTCATGCTGAAGACGTAATACAGTATAAGAGGAGACTGGTGGAATTATGTGTTACAGGATTAAGCATAATATATTGGCATCTGAACCGAGATTTGAGATTCAGAGAGTTATTATGAATTCAGTCTTTTGGGTGTAATTAATATTGATGAGATGTGAAAGGGTTGTCAGGAATATTTGGCTCTAGTTGAGTATACTTCAGTGGAGAAGTTGTCTCTCCCAGATGTTTTAATTGCCTGTGAGTTACCAGGTTTACCACTTTACAGAGATTGAATTCTGTATTGATGTGGTTCCTGATATAACTCCTATTTCAACATAGCCCTATAGAATGACTCTTGCAGAGCTGTAGGAGCAATTGCAAGAGCTATATGACCAAGGTTTTGTCAGACCTTATGTTTTTCTTTGGGGTGCACTAGTCTTATTGTAAGGAAGAAGGATGGTACCTTGAGACTATGCATTGACTGCAGAGAGATGAACAGGGTAATAGTGAAGGACAAGTATCCTCTTTTGAGGATATATGACCTGTCTGATCAGCTACAAGGTGCACAGTTCTTTTCTAAAGTTGATTAGAAGTCGGGTTATCATTAGTTGTGGATTGGTTTATAGTAGTCTTCATTAATGATATACTAGTGTATTCGAAGTGAATGAAAGGGCACGTATATCACTTGAGGACTATACTACAGACACTAAGAGAATGTCAGCTTTATGTTGAATTCAGGAAGTGTGATCATTGGGTGAAGAGTGTTGTTTTTCTTAGAATTGTGGTGTTTAAAGATAGAATTTGAGTTGATCCATAAAAGATCAAAACAACATCTGAGCGGCCCAGACTGACTGAATCCATTGAGATCTGTAATTTTCTGGGTTTAATTGGGTATCATAGGAAATCTGAATAGAATTCTCTAGAATTGCAGCTCCTATTACTCGTATAACTCAGAAGAATAGGAAGATTGTGTGAACATATGTTTGTTAGAACAGCTTCCAAGTACTGAAGAAGACCGATTGATATAAGGTTTACGTGAACTTTAGAGGATAATACTTGATATCATTATAGCATTTCATCATATCATCATAGCATCTCATTACAGCATTTCATCACAACATTTCATTCTAGCATTTAATCATAACATTTCATTATATCATCTCATCATGACATTCATCATAGCATGTCATCATGGCATATCACCATAGAATGATCTGTTGATAGGAGATGCCCAAGTTAATGATACAGGGTTGATGTTGTGATCTGAGAAAGGGATTCTATATAAGCTGTGGAAATGAACTTGCAGTGTACATCCAGATGGTTACTAAGAATTATCACAGTATTCAGGATCAGTACTGGTGGGTTGGATTATAGAAGGAGGTGACTGATTGTATTTCTAAGTGTTAAAATTACCAGCTGGTGAAAGCTGAACATCAGAAGTCTTCTGGGAAGTTTCGATCTCTTTTGAATTTGGGTGGAAATAAGAGAGAATTGTGATAATTTTTATGGTTAGTTACCTCGTTCGAAGGGTGAAAATGATTTCGTTGGAATGATTGTAGACAAATTGACCAAGTCAGCTAATTTTTGGCCAGTGAAAGCCATTTATTCAGTAGCTAAATGGGCTAAGCTGCATATGAAGCATATTGTGTGCCTGCATGGACTACCTGTGTCCATTGTATATGGTAAAGGTACAGTGTTTACCTTTCGATTTTGGCAGAGATTATGGGGAGTAATAGACACCTGGTTGGATTTCAATACTACTTTCCATCCTCAGACAGATGACAGTCTGAGAGGATGATCCAGACACTAAACAGTATGATGAAGATGTGTGTTTTGGATCTAAAAGGTAGCTAGGTTGATTATATGCTACTTATAGAATTCGCTTATAATAACAGCTACCATAGTAGTATTGGAATGACATCACCTAAGGCTTTTGTGGAAAGAAGTCTTAATTAGATATGAGATGGTTCAGAATACAGCGAAGAAGTTGCTGTGATTAGAAGAGTGATATGGATCCTAGATGCAGAGATATGGAGTTTTAGATCGAAGACTATAATTCTGAAGATGTCTCCGAAAAATAGTGTGATGAGACTTGTTGAACAATATAAAACTAAATGAAGATCTGAAGTTTGAGAAGGAATCAGTTAAGATTGTAAATTATCAAGCTCGATAGTTATATTCGAACTAGATTCAGATGATCAAGGTTCCGTGATGTGGCAACAAAGTGAAAGAGCTTACGTGAGAGACTGAAGTTGAGATACGAGCTTCTTACCCGTATCTCTTTCCTTCTTGATCTTGTAATTTTCTTTTTGGAATTCGAGGATGAATTCTTGTAAGGAGGGAAGACTGTAATATCCCGAGTTTTTAAATATTTTTATACTGCATCGGGATATACAGTGTTAATAATTTTTGTAAATATATTTATGATATTTTATGAGTTTGTTGTTTATTTAAAACTAATTTTAATTATTTTATATTATTTTAAGTACTTTACGTAAAATTTTTTCGAAAATTGTATTTTCGGGGAAATTGACACGTAAATAAATTAATACTATTTATTTTGACTAGTTTTATGAATTTGCATGAACTCATATATAATTTTTAAGTGTTAAAATAAATTGTATATATGTGTACTTATTTAACTTAATTAGAGCTTAATTAATTTCCTTAATTTTATTATTTAATTTTTGTATTAATTAATTAATTTTAAGTGTATAAATTATTAAATATATTAAAATATTTATGTGGTGAGTATTATTTGTGTGTGGCAATATATATATTACTATAATATAGTGTGGATATATATATATATATATATACATATATACATAAATTTTAATCAAAAAAAATAAAAGTTGCCTTATTTATGATTTTGCCCCTCCTGCATCTTCTTCTTCCCAATGCCATTTCCACCATTTCTAGCCACTTTCAAGCTGATTTTCTTGCTGTTACTATGCCTCTCAACCTTCCTCCTCCACCTCTAGCCATTTCCACCACCTGAAACACTCTTTCCGGCGAGTTTTGGCCGGATTTTCATCAAGGAGCCAAAAATCGACTTAGCTCTGACCAAGCACTTTTCGGCCACCAAATTTGATGTTGTCAGTCTCTATCTTCTCCTTGAGCTCTGGTGAGTGTGATTCCAAGCCTTGTTTCACTTGATTTGGTCTAGAATTGCTTAGGTTTCAATTTCTTCAAATCAGCCATTTTAGGTTTCAAATTTTTTTTAGCTTCAATTTGATTGATTCATGAAAAATTCCTTCACAAAATTTGTTCCTGGAAGCTAATCTACATTCTGTAATTTTTTTAGAATTTTTGGAATTTATTTTAATTTTTATTAATTTTTTTATTATTATTTTCTAATTTTTGAAAATTAATTAATTAAATTATAAAATTGTGTTTTATGGTGATTATAGGAGTTGAAATGAATTATAGAAGTTTATTTGTAATTTTTGTGAATTTTTATGTATTTATTTGGAATTTATTAAGTTTATGTAATTTTGAAAAATAGGGTTAATTATGTGTTTAATTGAAATAAATTGGTAAATTAAGTATATTTATTGATATTATTGAATTATATGTCGAGAAATTAATTTTTGAGTAATTATATAATTTTTGGTGAATTTTTGAACATTTATAGTGAATATATATATATAGGGGTATTTTGGTAATTTTACACTAAATTGGTTACAAAATGTAATTAAATTGGTTTTAATAGTTATTTAGGGTATAAAAATGATTTCTGCAAATTTTTAGTATTTTTAACTAATTAAAACTATTTTTCGTAAATTATTTTCAAATTATATATAATATACTATTTTTCTAAATAAATGGGTTTTTATTGATTTTTAGTATGTTTTAGGGTTAATTACGTAATTTGGTTTTATAAAATTTATTTTTATTATATAAGGGCATTTTTGATATTTTATAAATATTCTGTGAATTGTGAACTTCGGTCGGTGAATTGTAGTTTGGAGTCCGACCGAGGGATTTTAGTTGTAATTCTGTGTTTATTCCGAAGTGTATTTCTTTGCAGGACTGACTCTACTCTTTGAGTAGAGAGATGTCCATTTTACAGGGGAGGTTCTGTTGGATTTTTGGTAGAATTCTCGTAAAACATGATGTCTGGTCAAATTCCTATTCTAAATCTGTGTCTAAAATTCTAGATCGAGTCTTTAGAATTTTCGTTAACTTTATTCTGATTTCATGTTGTCATTTGTTTGTCTAGCTGCGCCGAGA
>CANTUR010000476.1:0-212500 GCA_947683625.1 Mallotus nudiflorus | reverse complement strand
GGGCCAATCACACTGACAGTCAGACTGCTGGAGCTCGGTTGACTTAGTGTCTCGGGGCCAGTCTACTGTCCAAATGGAACAAGTGAACTTATTTGGAATAAGTGAGCTTATATAGCTAGAGTGTTGTCTAACACTGTTTTGAGGTTGTGATTTTCTAAGGTTCTATTCGATCCTTCATAAACTATGATTTTCAATAAAAATATATAAAATGATTTTTATTGCATCTGTGTGTGTATTTGCTTGTATACATACATATTATATATACTTGTGACTGTGTGCATCAACATTTAGTATGCATGTATATATATTATAATAATTCACTCAGTGAGGTCTGACTCCCCTCCGTTGACTTTTTTTTCAGGAGAGTCATCTTCATCATACCTTAGTAGCAGGCCTATACACCGGATTTCTTCTGCCCCGACTTCATTATGTAAACTGCTCACTTGAGTTTTATTTTTTATTAATCTAGACACTGCAATAGTTGTAAAATCATTAAAAAGGTGTTGTATTGTATTTGAACTGGATTTGTATTAAAAGTTTATTTATATATAAGATGAGGATTTGATTTAATTCATTTGGTGGAAATATTATTTTGATATTTATGATTTTGTTCTGTTGCATAATATTTTACTTAATTGTGTTGTTATTATTACTATTGCATGTTTTTGTTTTATTTTAAGGCTTGTTACGGGTTCCAGATTCGAAAGGATTCCCGTTCCCTAGCGCCGATCATGGCCCCTGTTTTGGATTGTGACACGTACAGGTTCACTTGATTCCAAACAAAACACTTATTCCAATTTGGACAACAGACTGGCCCCGAGACACTAAGTCGATCGAGCTCTAGCAGTCTGGCTATCAATGTGATTGGCCCCGAGACCCCTGGTCAACCAAGCTCTAGCAATTACACTATCTATCACCTCACATCTTAATCAACCCAATAGATCATTCATTCCATTATGGACAGTGGACTGGTCCCGAGACACTAAGTCGACCGAGCTCTAGCAATCTGACTGTCAATGTGATTGGCCCCGCAATTACACTATCTAACATACCATTAATCTTAGTCAAATCAATCAAATCAATTATAATCACCAAAATTAATTCTCACTCAACCCATATCTATCATACCGGTACGTACACGATCCTAGTGTTGCCCATTAGGAAGCATGTTCTATTGATATCCTTCACTTAAAATAAATCATTCATTTAGAAAATAATTAATATAGAATTATATTCATAATAGTAAAATCAACCATATATATATATATACCAAAAATATACCCAATATATTTCGGATATATATATATATATATATATATATATATATATAAGTCAAATAAAGTATGAAATATACTAAAGGTAAACCATTAATATAGTTAAAAATAATTAAGTGCATTTTAATAATACAACATACATTTGCTTAAAATGTACCTAAATATACAAAGAATATACCTAAGTGCACAAATCACTTAATAAAACAATTATGTATAAATATTCATTTAAATATGTGTTTAGGTTTAACATATATTCACAATATACTAAAATGACCTAATTTTCTAGCATGCATATATCACAATTAAACCCTAAGTATACCACTAATGTGTTAGGTTTGAATTAATAATAAAACATACATTTATTTGGAAATATATAAAAAATATACCAAAAATAAACTTAAAAATAATTTAAGTGTAGGTTTATAATATAGCATGCAATTATTTAAGAATACACCTAAAATATACCAAAACTATACCTAAAGTATACTAATCATTTAATAAAATAATTGTGACTAAATGTACATTCAAAACATGTATATATTACTAAAATGTATTAAACATGACTCTAATTGTTTAATGTGCATATATCAAAATAACATGCATATACACAAAAATACAACCCTAGATATACCAAAAATATTATAATTAAAATCACTTTAAAAACATATAATGAAAATGAAAAAAACCTAAGTGATGCATTCTATATGCAATGCATATATATACAGTATAATAACTCACATGTTAGCGCTCCACGAGACAAACTCGGCAGGCCTGATCCGTTAGGCTTCGGTCTCGGCGCAGCTAGAAAAATAAAATAATAATAACCGTCAGAATAAACTTCTAACTTTATACTTCTAGGATTACTATAGATAGATTCAATCAATAATTCAGAATTAGACTTGGACTGGTCTTCACATTTTACGAGAAATCTACTAAAATTTCGGTAGAGTCTCCTCTGTAAAACGGACATCTCCCTATAAAAGTAGAGCCGATCCTACACAGAAAACACACTTCAAGAATATATAGTCTCATAACCCCTCGGTCGGATTCCCAAACTACAATTCTACCGACCGAGGCCCACAATTCACGAGATTTACACAAAACATATTTAAATGCCAAAAATATCAAAAATACCCTTGAGTAATCAAAATATAGCCATTTAAATATTTAAAACGCTGAAAATAATTATTTAATTGATAATTACAACAAAACCTTAATTTTAATAAAATATTATTAAAAATCAACAATTCTCGCTAAATTCATAAATATTGACCAAAATACATTTTAAAACTCCAAATTACACAATTAACCTTAAAACATATTAAAAACCGATAAAAACTCATTTATTTAGAAAAATAGTATATTATATATAATTTAAAAATAATTTATGAAAAATAGTTTTAATTAGTTAAAAATACTAAATAATTTGTAGAAATCATTTTTATATCTAAAATAACTATTAAAACCTATTTAATTATATTTTTAGCCAATTTAGTACCAAATTACCAAAATACCCCTAGTTATATATAAATTCACATAATTACTCAAAAATTCATTAAAAATAGTATGTAATATCCCGTGTTTTTAAATATTTTAATACTGTATCGGGATATGCAGTATTAATAATTTTTAAATATGATATTGATATTTTATAAGTTGTTGATTAATTAAAATTGAATTTTAATTATTTGTTTTTATTTTAAAGTCCTTTACGTAAAATTTTTCCGGGACTTGCATTTTCGGGGAAATTTTCACGTAAATAATTTATTATTAATTATTTTAAATATATTTTCGGACTTGCATGAACTCAAACGTATTTTTAAAATACTAAATAAAGCCTATGTGTACTTATTTATTTAGTTAGGGTTTAATTAATATTACCCTAATATTTTATTAATTGTTTATTTATTTTATTGTTATTTAATTATTTTTAATTAATATTAAATTTTAAAATATTAAATATTAAGTGTGTGGTGTATATTTAATGTGTGTAATTTAATATTATTTTAATATATAGTATAAAGTATATATATATATATATATATATATATATATATATACATATAATATATCAAAAATCAAACTTTTAAAAAAATTACCATTTTGCCCCCGAAGCATCTTCTTCCCCGATCTTCACCCTCACCGCCGTCCGACACCTGCAACTGCCGATTCCTTGCCGTTGGTGTGCCGTCCGGTGTGCCACCACCTTCCCCAGCCTCCCTCGCCGGTTGTAGTAGCCGTTTCCGGCGTCTGGAGGTTGATTTTTGGCCGAAAGCCGAGAGTTTTCAATTTCTTCACACCTCGCGATTTCGGCCACCGTTTTTGACACTGCCGGTCTCTTTCTTCTTCTTAAGCTCTGATGAGTGTGATTCTAGCTTTGGTTTAAGCTGAAATGGTCTTGATTTGTTTAGGTTTTGAATTTTTAATTTCAGCCATATTAGGGTTTTTGATTTTTTTTGAGCTTCGAATTGATTGATTCATGAAGACTCCCTTCACAAATGTTGTTCCCCTTAGATTAATCTACATGTTTGAATTTTTTTAGAATTTTTGGAGATTATTTTGATTTTTGGGTATTTTTGAATATTTTAATATTATTTTCTAATTTTCGGAAATTAATTAAATAAATTATTAAATTGTGTTTTATGGTAATTTTAGGTGTTTAAATGAATTATAGAAATTTATTTGGAATTTTTATGAATTTCTAAGTATTTATTTTGAATTATTTGAGTTTATGTAAGTTTGGGAAAATTAGGTTAATTATGTTTTTAATTGAATTTAATTGGTTAATTGAGTTTAATTATTAATATTATTGATAAATATTTTTATAAAATTAATTTTGGATAATTATACTATTTTTGGTGAATTTTTGAAGTAATTTTAGTATATTTATATATATAAGGGCATTTTGGTAATTTTACACAAAATTGGCTAAAAATGTAATTTAATTGGTTTTAATAGTTATTTAAGGTATAAAAATGATTTCTACAAATTATTTAGTATTTTTAACTAATTAAAACTATTTTTCGTGAATTATTTTCAATTATATATATAATATACGGTTTTTCTAATAAAATGAGTTTTTATCGGTTTTTACTGTGTTTAAAGGTTAATTATGTAATTTTTACTTATAAAATGAATTTCTATGTTATAAGGGTATTTTTGGTATTTCTGAAATTATTCTATGTTTGTGGACTCCGGTCGGTAGACTGTAGTTTGGAGTCCGACCGAGGGGTTGTGAATGAGATGTGGTGTTTATTTTCGAAGTGTGTTTCTTTGCAGGGTCGGCTCTACTCTTTGAGTAGAGAGATGTCCGTTTTACAGGGGAGGTTCTGCTGAATTTTTGGTAGAATTCTCGTAAAACGTAATATCCGGTCGAACCCTAATTTCGATTCTGTATTTAATATTCTAGATCGAATTCTAGGATTTCTATTAGGGTTATTCTGATTTCTATCGTTATTGTTTGTTTAGTTGCGCCGAGACCGAGGCCCAATGGACCAGGCCCTTCGGATCCATCTCGAGGAGCGCACTAAGTGTGAGTTGCTATTTTATATATATATGCTTAGGATGCATGATTTAGAAATGCATGTTTTATTTTGATTAAATATGCATAAATAATTTGATTATTTCTTAAGTTTATATTTAGTTTATTTTGGTTTATTTTTGGTATATATTAAATTATATGCATGTTTTGTTAATAAATTATATTTAAAATGTTTTTAAATATATTTCTAGCTTAATTTATAATTTAATTGGATTCATTTGACGTATATATACTCGAAATATACCTGGTTTACTTTTGGTATATTTCCAGTATATATATGGTTTATATTGTTATTTTATTTAAATTCATGCATCATTTATTTGTGAATGAATGTTTTATATTTATTAATGAAGGAGATCAATAGAACGTGCTACCTAGTGGGCAGCATTAGGACCGAGTACGTACCGGTGCGCTTATAGCATTGGGCTATATTACTAACTATTTGTGGATATTGATTGGATATGATTATTTGATGTGTGAGATATGGTTTGGAGGTGTGATTGCTGGAGCTCGGTTGACCAAGTGTCTCGGGGCCAATCACACTGGCAGTCAGACTGCTGGAGCTCGATTGACTTAGTGTCTCGGGGCCAGTCTACTGTCTAAATGGATTAAGTGGATATATTTGGATTAAGTGAGCCTGTATGGCTAGAGTGTTGTCTAACACTGTTTGAGGTTTCGATATCATAGGGTTCTATTTGATCCTTCATAAAAGATGATTTTCAATAAAATATATAAAAAAAATGATTTTCTGCATCTGTGTGAATTTGCCTGTATATATACATATTATATATATACTGTTGACTGTATGCATTGTCATTTAGTATGCATGTATATATATTATAGTAATTCACTCAGTGAGGTCTGACTCCCCTCTGTTGACTATTTTTCAGGAGAGTCATCGTTTTCAGACCTCAGTAGCAGGCCTGTACGCCGGATTTCTTTTGCCCCGGCTTCTTTGTGTAAACTGCTTCTCTGAGTCTTGGATTTATTTTATCTAGACACTGCAGTAGTCATTAAATATTTAAAGAGATGTTGTATTATATATATTTGAACTGGATTTGTATTAAAAGATTTATATATATGAAATAATGAGAATTTGATTTAAATCCAGTTGGTGGAAATGTTACTGTGAGATTTATGATTTTATTTCTGTTGCATTATATATTGTTATTATTACTATTGCATGTTTTATTTTATTTTTATTTTTAGGCTTGCTACGGGTTCCGAATTTGAAAGAATTTCCGTTCCCTAGCGACGGTCATGACCCCTGTTTTGGGTCGTGACAGTATGATTACTCAAAAATTAATTTCTCAACATATAATTCAATAATATCAACAAATATACTCAATTAACCAATTAATTCCAATAAAATATATAATTAACCTAATTTTCTAAAAATCACATAAACTAAATAAATTCATATTAGTTATAAAAAAATCATAAAAATTACAAATAAATTCCTAAAATTCATTTTAACACCTATAAACACCATAAATCACAATTTCATAATTTATTTAATTAATTTACGAAAATTAGAAAATATTAATAAAATAATAAAAAATTCACAAAAATCAAATTAATTCCTAAAAATTCCACAAAAATTCAAAGAGGTAGATTAATCTACTAGGATCAATGTTTGTGAAGGTATTTTTCATGAATCATTGAAATTGAAGTTCAAAAAAATAAAAAACTCAAAGTGGCCAAAATGAAAATCAAGCTTAAATCCTTACCAAATCGAGTTTTCAAGCTACAAGGAGCTTAGAATCGGTTTCTATGGAGTTTTAGGAGCAAATCCACACTGGAATCATAAAAAACAGTGGCCAGAATATGCTTGATCGGAGCTAATGGTGGTTTTCGATTTCTATGGCTTTTCATGGCCAAAACTCATCGGAGAAGACGACGGAGCCGGCTGGGACGATGGTGGCATGCTAGGAGGCACATTGACGGCAAGGGGAAGGCTTGGCAGTGACTGGAAATGGCCTGAGGGGACGTCAGGCATTTTGAGAGGGTCGGGTGGCATTTTTAATAAATTTGATGAACTTTATATATTAGGTTTATATTTTATATATATATATATATATATATATATATATATATATATATATATATATATATATATATATATATATATATCTATCTATCTATCTATCTTATATTATTTTAATATATAAATATTATATACACAATAATTATCCACCACACACTTATTTAATAATATATATACACATATACATATATACACATTTAAGTATTATTAAAACTATATAATATAATATAATATAATATAATTAAAATAACCCTAATTAATTTAAATGGATGTATACGTATATATTTTATTCGACACTTAAAAATCATGCATGAACTCATGCAAATTCGTAAAATCATCTAAAATAATTAATATTTATTTATTTACATTTTATTTTCCCCAAAAATAGAACTTTCAAAAAAATTTTACGTAAAAGTCTTAAAAATAATTAAAAAAAATAATTAAAAATGACTTTAATAAATAATAAACTATTTAAATAATATATATATATATATATATATGAAAGTTATTAACATTGTATATCTCGATACAACTTAAAATTATTTAAAAACTTGGGATATTACAGTCCTCCTCCCCATTCCTTCCAATTTCAGAGCTTTTTTCTTTTGGTTGTTAAGGGTTGCCAAGAATTGCTAAGCTCTCCCTCTCCCCCTCTCCCCCTTTTTTTTCTTTCTCCTTTTTCCCTTTTATTCTTTTCCCTAGGTCATGCCTCTACTACCCCTCTTCATCATTACCTTTCATAGCTCATCTCTTCTATAATTTTTTTTTCTTCCTCTCAAAGATTGGGTTTTAGTTAAAGTAGGCCCACTATCAACCACCATTGTCACCTCTGCATTTAATGTAGAGGCAGCGCCTCTACGATGAGGCAATCACCTTATTGGCTGCTACCATAGAGGCGATCACCTCTTCACAGAGACAATGTCTCTTTGGCTTGCCCTTGCATTGGGCCTGGTGGGCCAATGCGACTTGGGCTGGTTCTAAAAGGTCTTAAGCTCTTAGGCTCATTTTCAAGAGGATTCCGAGCTTCCCCCTTGCATTCAAGCTTTGTATTTTTCATCATCAGACTTAATTGTGGGCTGATCAAACTGAACATATATAGTTCATCCCCTATTGTGGGCTCACCGAACCGGGTGTCTACAAATATAATATAAAAAATTCCAATAATATATTTTACATTTAAAAATTTTAAAAATTAAATATTACTGATTAAATAATTAATGAAATTTTGTTATGGAGCTCAAAATTTAAATTTAAATACATTTTAAAAAATAATTTTAATTTTGAATTCAAAAATATGAAATATAATTAACTCATACATTAAATATAAGTAGAAGCTTAAAATTTAAGAAAGTATAAATAACTTGTCACTATAATTAGAATTATAAGGATTTAAATTGAAACTAGTTGTGAATCCATATAATGTGTAAACTATAAATTAATATATTTTTTATTTAATTTTTTAATGATAAAAAATAAAATAATTTAACAAAATGTTGATTATATATTAATTAAACAGTTCCAATTAATATGTATTTTATTGGATTATTTTAAAATAGAAATAAAATGAAAAATATTAATACATTAATTAGGTAGTTTTAATGAAATGTTAACTATAAATTGATTAAATAATAATTTTTAAAAAATAAAAATTTATTTTTTTAATTTTAATTTCACTCTTGTATAAGAATATCAAATATCACAAGTATAATTTAGAAGGTTTTAGTTAATAAGTTTTGTTAATAATGATACCTATGCATATATTACTAATGACATATATTCATCTTTCATTTCTATTCCCTTGCAACCCTATATAATGTGACATGATCAATCCATTAACAACATCAAACCGTTAGAATTAAATTTTGTATTCATCCAATCTGTTACTAAATTAATTTCAATTATAAAATAAATTTAATTTCCTCCATTATCTCATCCCTTGTATATGTACAAAATATTCCTAACACTTTCTTATGTAGTCACTTGCTAATGCAAATCTCATGATCAATGTGCTACCCACATGTCACTCGATTTTTGTTGGCCTAGAAGAAATAAATCTCGTGATTACTCTTAATTACATTTAATTTTGATAATTTAGACAGTGAACTATTTAGACAATCTTTATGGTGATCATATTAAAGTTTATAATTTAATACTTAAAAAAATCCAACGAGCTATACCTCGATATTTAAGAAATATAACGAGATACTTTATATTATAATTTTTAAAATTAAATATTAAGGATTGAATAACTAATAAAATTTTGTTATAAAGCTTTAAATTTTTATGTAAATATATCATTCAATCATACACATGTACACAATAATCTCAATTTTAAATTTAAAAATGAATATGATTAAATAACTTAATTTGAATTTTAAAAAATGAATATGATTACACAACTTGTATATTAAGAGTCTATCCAGCCATATCTCTAAATTTAAGAAAGATGCTTCACACATCAGGCAACAAAACAAGTAGGGCTAAAAAAAAAGATTTTTTCTCTCTTTTATCTTTAACTTTTTGATTTATTTTTCAGAACTTTTATTTCATGATTTCTTTTTATATTTATAGTTTATAGTTTCATATTTTTATAAGGAACTATAAAAATTTAGTATAAATTCTCTCAAGAAAGGTATTTAGTATAAATAACTTAACATAAAATAAATAATTTAATATAACTAAGTTTGATATTTAATATAATTAATCCGCAACTCTATAAAAATCTAAAAATAAATCCCCATTCAACTTATTATCACACCTTGTGTTATACTTTGCATCCTACATATCGACATCTGCCTTCACACCTCAATAAACCAAATAAATAATAGCCTCATAAATTATTAATTATGTTGTCAAGCAAAGGGTTATACTTTGAACAAATTAATATTCAATTGTTCAGGAAAAGATTAATATGTTATAATATGTTACATTTAAAATGTTTTTAGTAATAAAATAAATTTAATTTCCTCCATCATCTCATATTTTGTATATGTACAAAATATTATATTCATATCCAAATCCTTAAATCTCAAGGCTAGATAGCATACCATCACGCAAAACTCTCGCATATAGTCGCTCAATAATTGTTTTAATGAGTAACTTAATTTTTGTTGGCCTAATAATGAAATAAGTCTAATGACTATACTCAACTATATATATCCAATTCTTTTAATTTTAACAATTTAGGCCATGACTTCTCACAGCTGCACAAGAGAAGGGTGATAACTTGAACAAGATGAAGAAAACTATCAATATTCCATTATGATTATTTTGTTAGTCATGAATATCTCTTTGTTAGTCATATTACTTTATGATTATTTAGACTTACAGTAATTGACAAAAGCTCAGGTAATGCTTATATCAAGTGAATTTAAACCAATTTGTGAGTTATTCGAGATTAATTCAGAAAAAAATTTAAATTGACTTGATTATTGTCGATTCAAACTTAAACTCAAGTTAATTAGACTATCGAGTAGAGTTCGAATTCTAAATATGAGTCCAATTGAGTTTATGTATATTTACTATTTTACTCTTTTATTTTAATATAATTATAAATATATTTTATTGAGTCTAAACTCGAGTCAAGATTAAATATTTTATAATATATATTTTTTAAAAAATTAAAAATTTTATTTAATTGAGTCGAGTTTGAATTTTAGAAAAAATAGCTTGATCGAGCTCAATTTTTGAATTTAAAGTTAAGTCGAGTTCGAATTTAATTGTATATCAATTCGACTCGACTTGATTTCACCCTAAAGTTCAACTAACAAATTGACTACTATGACACTGTACAGTATTGTAATTAAACCATACTTCACATATCAGTTAATATGTGCAATACTAGAAATTTTTGTACGTGGTCAAGTTGATAATGAGAAATAAATTTCTGATCTAATGGATCAATTTTGTATTTTTAAAAATAATATTAAATATCAATGCTTGAAAAATTTTGAAGTCATTTTTTACTTTGATAATTACAATAGCACATGTACAATAATTTTTTTTTTTGCAATAAAAATACAAAAATATTGTATATTGTAATTTTTTATGCAGCCTTTTTATCATTTTAAACTATTTATATATATCAATATCATACACCTTTCTCAAAAAAAAAAAAAAAATCATACTCATTGATTTATGTTGCTTGTGTAAATCATACTAATAAATTTTATTGATGATAATGAGGGTATTAATGGTTGTTACATAGTTGCAATAGAAAGATAAATCATTAAATATATCATCCAAGCACTTATGTTTGGAAGGATTAGTTTTGGGTTAATACGAAAATGGAAAATGTAAAAGATAGAAATTAGTTCCATAAATCTCACTGCACTTAGAGTAGTAAAAGGATTGTTGTTTGTACTTTACTAGAGATATGATTATAACAGCTGGGTATATAAGTAACTGTAAAATAATATGTATACATTTTCACTCTATTAACCACCCCTAATAAACATGATTGACCAAATTGTAGATAATTTTGAATAGTATAATTATATTTCTAGCCCTTTAAGTTATTATTGTTGCCAACGAAAATTATTCGGATATTATGCGTTATATTTAATTTAATTTTAATACTGAAAATAAATTTAATTTCCTCCATCATCTTATTTTTGTATTATATATATATACAAATTGTTACATCTCAAAAATGAATAGATATATAGCATACTATCATACAAAAAAACTCCATATAGTCACTCAGTCATTGTGTTTCACAGTAAATCTCATGATGGATGTGCTACCTACCATTTTGCAACGGCATACTAAGACAACTTTTACGGAGATCATGTTAAACTTGTTATATAATATGAAAAATTCAATAATATATTCTGCATTGTAATTTTTAAAATTAAACATCTATGATTAATAATCAACAAAATTTCATTATATTAATCTGAATTTAAACATAAATATACCGTCCAACTATACACATATAAAATACATTTTTAATTTTGAACTAAAAATATAAAATACGAATAAATGACATATATATTAAATATAAGTAAAAACCTAAAAATTTTAAGAAAATGTTTTAAAAACTAAGGGGTTTAAAATTGTTGTTACTATAATTATTTATAAGGTATTATAATGAGATTCGTGGATTGGACAAGACTGAGGACTAAGAAAATTCAGTAGAAACTATAATCTAAATATTTAAAGGATTTATTGCTTTCAAATAACTAATCAAAATTAACTATATCTCTTTCATTAACACAACTAGAATTCAAAGAAAGCTCTGGAAATAAGCAGTGATAGAGCTGTCCACTTATGGCTTCTTATAAATATATTTGTTAGTCATAGGTTCAGGGCTAGTCGCAAAACCTCACCAATTGTTGGTCAAGCCAAGTACCCTATCTATTATAAACTATACTTCATATATATATATATATCACTTGCATTTGAATAATTAAGTTGCAACAATGTATATTTTTATCTGGTGGAGTTGATATTTTTATCTAATGGGAATCAGTTTTATTTTTATTATTATTATTATTATTATTGAACTAAAAAATCATTTTCGCAGCATCACAGCCCGAAAACATTTTTAGGTATTTTTACGGAAACTTTAACTAGTAGAAAATTTCCCATGTTGAACACGTTTTCATATAAAAAATTTTAGAATACTCATGAAAAGCATTTTGAGACTCCACAAATTTGAAAATATATTTTCAACTTAAAAAATATATTTATTTAGTTTTTTAAATAAAAAAGAAGATAAATAAAAAAAATTATATTTTTTTAATTAAACAAAATAATTTATAATTATACTATTAACTGTCTTTTGAGTACGCGAGAAACCTTGTTAAATGCCCTCTAGTGAAATTGGTGCCACCACTATTGTGAACAATAGATTGTCATTTTCTACAAGTAACGAATAATTATCACAATGTCTATTGCATGCTGCTCATTATTTTATTATATGTTTTTCTCATTCGATTCTAAAAGCTTTAGTTTTATTAATAATAACATTGATGATAATGAGGAGAAAGGATTAATGAAAATGAATGTAACTGATATATTATTGATGAATTGAGGTACATGGTTTGTCCTAGGGTTTATTGATAAATTGAAATACACGCATGTTTTTCTTGCACACCAATCCTTCATAATCCATCAGAGTCACTAGCAAATCTTGATACCTATGGCTGAGTAACGCTACCAACATCTAATAAATTTTCAATTCTTTTCAGTCCGCCATCCAACCAATTACCCGTAGCTCCCATTACTAAAAATATTGTCAAACAAACTCTGCAACAACTAAAAATATTCTGAAATAGATAGTTATATTCTGAATCACCAATCTTATTCTGGGTAACATGAAAAAATATAAGCGTTGTCCATGAGTCACCTATGATCAGTAGTCGTCCAACAAATTATTATTATTTCATTATAGGTTAGATTTAACTTAAATTTAATAACAAAATAAATTTAATTTTCTCCAGTATCTCATCTATTGCATATGTATAAAATATTATATTCCTATCCAAAAGAAAACTCAGAAGCTCTAGCTTCAGTTTCATTTTCTTGACCATCCCAATCTTGTTCTTGCTCTGATTCAGCTACAGCAAGGGCAGCGTAGTTTTGCTCTTCTTGTTGAGCGCAATCAGAGGTTTGGGAGGCGACCAAAGGAATAAGCGAAGAGAAATGGGTCTTGGGTTTGAGAGACAGAGGGAAAGAGTGAGAATATGTTAAGTGAAGATTAGTAGATGTCTTGCCTATGTTCAAAAAGTGACATGATTTTGCAAGAATTGAATTGAAATTCTGCGAATGGTTTGTATATGGATAGGAAGATAATTATGTCATTCGTTTGTCGATCACCCTCCTATTGAATGAGTAATAATTGCAATTCTTTCGTTTTGTTTATGCTTTTTGACAGACCTCTGTAGCCCACAGCTGGACCTGTATGGATTTGTATGTTTTGCAACACCTTACAGGGTCACATGGGATTACTATTTTTCTGCGAGACAGCATACTTTGAAATTTGATTCTTGGGAAGAACCTGCCAAGATAGAATATGTATGCTTCTCTCTCTCTTTGTTTGAATTTTTATTTTTGGCAATTGCAACTTCAACGAGGAAGATATGATCATTTCTTACTGGCAAATTGAGCAGGTGAAGCTGTTGGATTTTGTGATATAAACACAGCGGAAAAATTAAAAATTTATCACATTTCCAAATTTGGATTCATGTAATTTGACTACTTAATTAAATTTAGGATTTCAAGAATCTTATCAAGACGCAGAAGAGGCAAGATTTTCTAGAAGGATGAGAGGAGGTTCACACCAGTGACACCTTATCTCGAGTTTTTTGCTTTGATTATTTGGATCTAGACGTCTCCAAAAGGATGTATCCTCTATAGGTATCCACACGAACAACCATTCACAAAACGAATTGGAGTGTGTGCTAACAACCTTTTTGATTGTCTCACAAATCAAGAACAAAAGAAAAACTCTGTCTTTGT
This sequence comes from Mallotus nudiflorus, assembly GCA_947683625.1. Classification (NCBI taxonomy): domain Eukaryota; kingdom Viridiplantae; phylum Streptophyta; class Magnoliopsida; order Malpighiales; family Euphorbiaceae; genus Mallotus; species Mallotus nudiflorus. The sequence goes on along the minus strand of CANTUR010000476.1, from coordinate 198,174 downwards.
TTTCTAAGAGAAGAGAAAATGAATTTGGAGGCAAGAAAAATAAGTGTCACGACCCAAAACATGGGCCATGACCGGCACTAGGGAACGGGAATTCTTTTGAATCCGGAACCCGTAGCAAGCCTTAAAATAAAATAAACATGCAATAATAATAATAATAATAATAATAATACAATTAAATATAATACTGTGCAGCGGAATAAAATCATGAATATAAAAATAATAATCCACCACCAGGGAATTTAAATCAAATTCTCCTCTCATATATATAAATCTTTTAATACAAATGCAGTTCAAATATAATACAACATCTCTTTAATAATTTAATGACTACTGCAGTGTCTAGATAAAATAAAACTCAAGACTCAGATAAGCAGTTTACATAAAGAAGCCGGGGCGAAAGAAATTCGGCGTACAGGCCTACTACTGAGGTTTGAAGATGATGACTCTCCTGAAAAATTAGTCAACGGAGGGGAGTCAGACCTCACTGAGTGAATTACTATAATATATATACATGCATACTAAATGCAATGCACACAGTCAACAATATATATATAATATGTATGTATACAAGCAAATACACATAGATGCAATAAAATCATTTTATATATATTTCACAGAAAATCATCGTTTATGAAGGATCACATAGAACCCTAGAATATCGCAACCTCGAAAACAGTGTTAGACAAACACTCTAGCCATACAGGCTCACTTATTCCAAAATATTCACTTATTCCATTTGGACAGTAGACTGGCCCCGAGACACTAAGTCAACTGAGCTCCAGCAATCTGACTGTCAGTGTGATTGGCTCCGAGACACTTGGTCAACCGAGCTCCAGCAATCACACCTCCAAACCATATCTCACACATCAAATAATCATATCCAATTAATATCTACAAATGGTTAGTAATATAGCCTAAATGCTATAAGCGTACCGGTACGTACTCGGTCCTAGTGCTGCCCACTAGGTAGCATGTTCTATTGATATCCTTCATTTAAAAATATAAAACATACATTCATAAAAGTAAATAATGCATGAATTTAAATAAAATAACAATATAAATCATATATATACTAGAAATATACCAAAAATAAACCATGTATATTTTGAGTATATTGTCACGACCCAAACTAGGAGTCATGACCGACGCTAGGGAACGGGAATTCTTTCGAATTCGGAACCCGTAGCAAGCCTTAGAAAATAAAATCATGCAATAATTAAATAAAAGTACGACCAAATTAAAATTTTTCTGAATCAATATATAAAATAAATACTCCAAATCCTTTTATAAATGAATACATATTCGTACAATGTTCAAATAAAAATTCTCAGAGTATATAATATCCAAAAAAAATAATACACTTCCAATAAAATAACACTACTACTGCAGTTTCTAGAATACAATTTAAATTTCAGAATATACATTTGCATAAAATAGCTGGGACTGAAGAACACCAGCGAGGAACTCTACAATTAAGGTCTGACGATATGGGGTCTCCTGAAAAAAATAATTGAGGGGGGTCAGACCTCACTGAGTGAATTATTATACTATATATACATGCAAACTAAACCATAACAATCAGGCATTCTTATATATATATGTATATACACACATTTCACACGAATGCCAAACTTTGCTTTTATAAATATACTAAATGTAGAAAATGTTTATTTTAATTCATGAAGGATCCATAGAACCCTAAATAATAACAACCTCAAACAATCCCATCATCACTCTAGCCATACAGGCTCACTTGATTTCAAATAGAACACTTATTCCAATTTGGACAGCAGACTGGCTCCGAGACACTAAGTCGATCGAGCTCCAGCAGTCTGGCTGTCAGTGTGATTAGCCTAGAGACACTTGGTCAACCGAGCTCCAGCAATCACACTATCTATCACCTCACATCTCAATCAACCCAATAGATTCATTCCACTATGGACAGTAGACTGGCCTCGAGACACTAAGTCAATCGAGCTCCAGCAGTCTGATTGTCAATGTGATTGCGATTGGCCCCGCAATCACACTATCTAACATACCATTAATCTTAGTCAAATCAATTATAATCACCCAATTTTAACTCTCACTCAATCCTTATCTATTGTACCGGTACGTACATGGTCCTAATGCTGCCCACTAGGAAGCACGTTCTATTGATATCCTTCACTTCGAATAAATCATTCATTCAGAAAATAATTAATGTAGAACAATATTCATAATAGTAAAACCAACTATATATATATATATATATATATATATATATATATATATATGTCAAATAAAATATGAAATAAACTAAAGATAAATCATTAACTTAGTTAAAAATAATTTAAATGAGTAACAATAATATAACATGCATTATCTTAAAAATATATTTAAATATGCAAAAGATATACCCTAAGTACACAAATCATTTAATAAAACATTTATATATAAATATCCGTTTAAATACGTGTTTGTGTTTAACATATATTCACAAATATACTAAAAATAAACCTAATTATCTAGCATGCATATATCAAAAATAAACCCTAAATATACACTAATGTGCTAGGTTTAATTTAATAATAAAACATTTATTTATTCAGAAATAAATAAAAAAATATACCAAAAATAAACTTAAAATAATTTAAGTGTAGGTTTATAATTTAACATGCAATTATTGAAGAATAAACCTAAAATCTACTAAAACTATACCTAAGGTATACTAATCATTTAATAAAATAATTATGTCTAAGTGTACATTTTCAAAACATGTGTATATTACTAAAATGTATTAAACCTAAACCTAATTGTTTAATATGCATATATCAAACTAACATGCATAATTATTTAATATGCATATATGTAAAAATGCAACCCTAGATATACCAAAAATATTATAATTTAAATCCCTTTTAAAACATACAATGAAAATGAAAAATTCTAAATAATGCACCCTATATGCAGTGCATATATATACAGTATAATAACTCACCTATTAGCACCCCACGAGACAAACTCGACGGGCCTGATCCATTAGGCCTCGGTCTCGGCGCAACACGAACTGAGTTTGAGCTCAAATCATGGCTGAAATCATCTTCCCCGAAGCTTGAGAGGTCAAAAAAGTCAAGGAACACCAGCCCTCACCGTCGGGAAATCACCGGCGACGGAATGAGGCATGCTGTCAATGCTGCTGCTCCGGCTGTTCTGGCTGGTTCCAGTAGCTTCTGCAGCTCATCCATGGTGGTGACGACGAGAAGAAGGGATAAGCAAATAATGGTGATGGTGATCGAAGCCAAGACAGTTCCGGCGTGAAGATGGAAGAGGCGCAGTAGCAGGGGAAGGTCGGGACATGTGGGAGGAAGAGAAAGAAAATAGATTCTAAAATTTGTTTGTATATATATATATATATATTAAACCACAACCTTATAATATAATATAATAAACTTTAATTTAGTTTAATCCCCACCACAAATAATACACACATATAATCTCACACTCTCATAATTACACATACATAAAAATAAACACATAGAATTATCATATATAAAATAAAAATAATAAAAATAGTAATTATTAAATAATTAATAATATGAATAACGTATATGTAATAAAATAATAAAAATACCATAGAAATAATAATGCACATAAAGTAGTGTTATTAAAATGATAATAAAAATAATACCCATCATAATGATAACACAACACGATTGCTATTAAATAAATAATATTTATGAAATTGTTTAATTATGCATTAATATAAATCAATAAAAATAAAATAATAGTGATGTTCTCAAAATATTAATAATACTTGAAGCGCGTAAATTGATAAAATAAAGTTAGTACTTAAAAAAAGGAATATTAAAATAACCATGCACTAAGTTAACGTTACTAAAATAATAGTATTCGAAAATAATAATCATACGTAATGGAATTTAGATGTCCAAAATAATAAATTCCAAATCACTATATTTACGTAGAAAATTCAATTAAACTAAAAATAATGACAATAGATCATAAAATAATAAAATAATTAAATATAACCTTTAAACTTTCTTAACACTGCATATCTCAATATTTAATAAAATAATTTAAAATCAGGGTTATCACAGTCTCCCCTCCTTATAAGAATTCATCCTCGAATTCTAAGAAAATAATAGATAAGAATCGAGGAGGAAAGAGATATGGGTAAGAAGCTCGTATCTCAACTTTAATCTTCCACGTAAGCTCTTTTACTTTGTTGCCACGTCACGGAACCTTGATCATCTGAATCTAGTTCGAACATAACTATCGAGCTTGATAATTTACAATCACAACTGATTCCTTCTCAAACTTCAAATCTTCATTCAGAATTACAGTCTTCGATCTGAAACTCCATATCTCTGCACATTGCTCTTCTGATCATAACAACTTCTTCGCTGTATTCTGAACCACCTCATATCTAATTAAGACTTCTTTCCATAAAAGTCTCAGGTGGTGTCATTCCAATACTGCTATGGTAGTTGTTATTATAAGCGAATTCTATAAGTAGCATATAATCAACCTAGCTACCTTCTAGATCCAAAACACACATCTTCAACATACTATTTAATATCTGGATCATCCTCTCAGACTGTCATCTATCTGAGGATGAAAAGCAGTATTGAAATCCAATCAGGTGTCTATTACTCTCCACAATCTCTGCCAAAATTGAAAGGTAAACACTGTACCTTTACCATATATAATGGACACAGGTAGTCCATGCAGGCACACAATATGCTTCATATGCAGCTTAGCCCACTTAACTACTGAATAAGTGGCTTCCACTAGCCAAAAATTAGCTGACTTGGTCAATTTGTCTATAGTCATTCCAACGGAATTATATTCACCCTTCGAACGAGGTAACCAACCATAAAAATTATCATAATTCTCTCTCATTTCCACCTAAATTCAAAAGAGATTGAAACTTCCCAGAAGACTTCTGATGTTTAGCTTCCACCGGTTGGTAATTTTAACACTTAGAAATACAATCAGTCACATCCTTCTATAATCCAACCCATTAGTACTGATCCTGAATACTGTGATAATTCTTGGTAACCATCTGGATGTACACTGCAAGTTCATTTCCACAGCTTATATAGAATCCCTTTCTCAGATTACAACATCAACCCTGTATCATTAACTTGGGCATCTCCTATCAGCAGATCATTCTACGGTGATATGCCATGATGACATGCTATAATGAATGTCATGATGAGATGATATAATGAAATGTTATGATGAAATGCTAGAATGAAATGTCGTGATGAAATGCTGTAATGAGATGCTATGATGATATGATGAAATGCTGTAATGATATCAGGTCTTATCCTCTAAAGTTCACGTAACCCTCAGATCAATCAGTCTTCTTCAGTACTTGGACGCTGTTCTAACAAACATCTGTTCACACAATCTTCCCATTCTTCTGAGTTATGCAGGTCATAGGAGCTGCAATTCTAGAGAATTCTATTTAGATTTCTATGATACCCAATTAAACCCAGAAAATTATAGATCTCAATGGATTCAGTCAGTTTGGGCCACTCAGATGCTATTTTGATCTTTTGTGGATCAACTCGAATTCTGTCTTTAAACGCCACAATTCTAAGAAAAATAACACTCTCCACCCAATGATCACACTTCTTGAATTTAGCATAAAGTTGACATTCTCTTAGTGTCTGTAGTATAGTCCTCAAGTGATATACGTGCCCTTTCATTCACTTCGAATACACTAATATATCATTAATGAAGACTACTACAAACTAATCCACAACTAATGATAACCCGACTTCAAGTCAACTTTAGAAAAGAACTGTGCATCTTGTAGCTGATCAGACATGCCATCTATTCTCGGAAGGGGATACTTGTCCTTCACTATCACCCTGTTCAGCTCTCTGCAGTCAATGCATAGTCTTAGGGTACCATCCTTCTTCTTTACAACAGGACTAGTGCACCCCAAAGAGAAATATAAGGTCTGACAAAACCTTGGTCATACAGCTCTTGCAATTGCTCCTACAGCCCTGCAAGAGTCATTCTGTAGGGCTACATTGAAATAGAAGTTATATCAAGAACCACATCGATACAAAATTCAATCTCTATAAGGTGGTAAACTTGGTAACTCACATGCAATTAAAACATCTGGGAGAGACAACTTCTCCACTGAAGTATACTCAACTAGAGCCAGATATTCTTGACAAACCCTTTCACATCTCATCAAGATTAATTACACCTAAAAGACTGAATTCACAATAACTCTCTGAATCTCAATTCTCGATTCAGATGCCAATATATTACGCTTAATTCTATAACACATAATTCTACCAATCTTCTCTTATACTGTATTACGTCTTCAGTATGACGTATCAGATTGAAGAGTTTACAGGTAATCTTCTCAACTGATTGCTCTTCCCTTACTCTGTGCAATAGCTGATATAGGTAATTATCCTTCCTTAAAGGTGGATGGAAGTATCTTAGAAATCCCCCTTTAACTCAAATTATGTGTTGCAGTCGGAACTGACAGCTTGCCATAAGGAATACAAGAGTGCTTCGTCTTCATTAGACATTTTCCAATTCCCCCATCAAAGCATATCAAACAACTGCCAAACTTGACTAAATGCTATCAAGCTCTTATTAGTCTCGGCTATCGTAGTCATAATTATTGCATGTTCAAGTCCAAAAGGAATGCTTGTACTGCTTACAATGACTACCTTAACCCTTGAGTTATAGTTGCCTCTAACCTACCCCTATACTAGATAGGTGTAGTAGAGCAGAAACTGTAACCACAACTTGAACTTGAAAAGACTAATTATCAATATTGTCTCGACAGAAGAAACTATTCACATTCACTGCGCTAAAAAGATATGGAAATCAACATAATTCAGAATATAGAATATACGCAGAATTGACATGTCTCAAGTTCTCGACTGAAAAATAAATTACATCTATTGAACGATCGAAGGAATCAGCATCGCATCTTACAAAACTCCTGTTACAGAAGCAACATCATTGCAATGCTAAGCCACCAGCTCCTCATTCAGTTATTCCTGCTGTCAACAACGATCATTAGGCCTTCTAAATCCATCTCTACCCCTACGCCTACAAGATGCATAGGGGGTAGAACCTCATGCTCAGAAGATCAACTATCATCGATCTCATCGATCGATGGAGCGACTCACACTCAAGGCAATCAACAAGGAGCAAAAATAAATAAATAGTTCAAACAATCACAAACATCAATAGACACCCTAACGGTTATGCGGAATTCCTAATGCAATAAGACTTTTCAAAGACATGACCGAACCTAATTCACTGCAGTAGTTTAACAAAAAAACACAACTTTCAAAACTAGGGCCACAACTCAAACAACTAAGCCCTGACACAGAACTCAGCTCTGATACCAACTTTGTCACGACCCAAACTAGGAGTCATGGCCGACGCTAGGGAACGGGAATTATTTCGAATCCGAAACCCGTAGCAAGCCTTAGAAAATAAAATCATATAATAATTAAATAAAAGTACGACCAAATTAAAATTTTTCTTAATCAATATATAAAATAAATACTCCAAATCCTTTTATAAATGAATACATATTCGTACAATGTTCAAATAAAAATTCTCAGAGTATATAATATCCAAACAAAATAATACACTTTCAATATAATAACACTAATACTGCAGTTTCTAGAATACAATTTAAAGTTCAGAATATACATTTACATAAAATAGCCGGGACTGAAGAACACCAGCGAGGAACTCTACAACTAAGGTCTGACGATATGGGATCTCTTGAAAAAAATAATTGAGGGGGGGTCAGACCTTACTAAGTGAATTATTATACTATATATACATGCAAACTAAACCATAACGATCAGGCATTCTTATATATATATGTATATACACACATTTCACACGAATGCTAAACTTTGCTTTTATAAATATACTAAATGTAGAAAATGTTTATTTTAATTCATGAAGGATCCATAGAACCCTAAATAATAACAACCTCAAACAATCCCATCATCACTCTAGCCATACAGGCTCACTTGATTCCAAATAGAACACTTATTCCAATTTGGACAGCAGACTGGCCCCGAGACACTAAGTCGATCGAGCTCCAGCAGTCTGGCCGTCAGTGTGATTGGCCCCGGGACACTTGGTCAATCGAGCTCCAACAATCACACTATCTATCACCTCACATCTCAATCAACCCAATAGATTCATTCCACTATGGATAGTAGACTGGCCCCGAGACACTAAGTCAACCGAGCTCCAGCAGTCTGACTGTCAGTGTGATTGCGATTGGCCCCACAATCACACTATCTAACATACCATTAATCTTAGTCAAATCAATTAAATCAATTATAATCATCCAATTTTAACTCTCACTCAATCCTTATCTATTATACCGGTACGTACACGGTCCTAGTGCTGCCCACTAGGAAGCACGTTCTATTGATATCCTTCACTTTGAATAAATCATTCATTCAGAAAATAATTAATGTAGAACAATATTCATAATAGTAAAACCAACCATATATATATATACCTAAAATATACCCAGTATATTTCAGGTATATATATATATATATATATATATATATATATATATATATATATGTCAAATAAAATATGAAATAAACTAAAGATAAATCATTAATTTAGTTAAAAACAATTTAAATGAGTAACAATAATATAACATGCATTATCTTAAAAATATATTTAAATATGCAAAAGATATACCCTAAGTACACAAATCATTTAATAAAACATTTATATATAAATATTCGTTTAAATACGTGTTTGTGTTTAACATATATTCACAAATATACTAAAAATAAACCTAATTATCTAGCATGCATATATCAAAAATAAACCCTAAATATACCACTAATGTGCTAGGTTTAATTTAATAATAAAACATTTATTTATTCAGAAATAAATAAAAAATATACCAAAAATAAACTTAAAAATAATTTAAGTGTAGGTTTATAATTTAACATGCAATTATTGAAGAATAAACCTAAAATCTACTAAAACTATACCTAAGGTATACTAATCATTTAATAAAATAATTATGTCTAAGTGTACATTTTCAAAACATGTGTATATTACTAAAATGTATTAAACCTAAACCTAATTGTTTAATGTGCATATATCAAACTAACATGCATAATTATTTAATATGCATATATGTAAAAATGCAACCCTAGATATACCAAAAATATTATAATTTAAATCCCTTTTAAAACATACAATGAAAATGAAAAATTCTAAATAATGCACCCTATATGCAGTGCATATATATACAGTATAATAACTCACCTATTAGCGCCCCACGAGATAAACTCGACGGGCCTGATCCATTAGGCCTCGATCTCGGCGCAACACGAACTGAGTTTGAGCTCAAATCATGGCTGAAATCATCTTCCCCGAAGCTTGAGAGGTCAAAAAAGTCAAGGAACACCAGCCCTCACCGTCGGGAAATCATCGGCGACAGAATGAGGCATGCTGTCAACGCTGCTGCTCCGGCTGTTCTGGCTGGTTCCAGCGGCTTCTGCAGCTCATCCATGGTGGTGATGATGAGAAGAAGAGATAAGAAAATGATGGTGATGGTGATCGAAGCCAAGACAGCTCCGGCGTGAAGATGGAAGAGGCGCAAGTAGCAGGGGAAGGTCGGGACATGCGGGAGGAAGAGAAAGAAAATAGATTCTAAAATTTGTTTGTATATATATTGTTGACCATTTGCATGATCAAACTCCTAATTTTGGACTTTGACAAACAATTTTTATACTAACAATTTCAATTAAGTGTGTAGGGAATTATATATCAAACATATACCAAGCATATACACTTTTGGGTGAATAGTAACTTTTTGGGCTGTTTGAACCTCTGGGATTGAAGAAGACTTTTGACATATTTAGAGCTCTTAAATGTGAAAATGAGCTTCTTCACTTTTGAATTAGAAATCTTAATCTTTCCAAATTGTAATTGATCATCAAAATCCAAGTTCATTTGTGTATGCAAATCTTCAGTCGAAGTCAGCATATGCAGCTTGCATTTCAGTTTGCACAGCTCTTGGTAATTCAGTAATATCTTGTGCTACAGATGTCTAAATGAGGTGATTCAAAGTTTTATGGAAATATAAGACAATTATCTACAACTTTCATGAAGAACGTTTTGTCTGAATTTGTAATATCCCGTGTTTTTAAAATATTTTTACACTGTACCGGGATATGCAGTGTCAATAATTTTGAATATATATATGTGATATTTTTACGAGTTAATATGTATTTAAAACCTATTTTAATTACTGTCTATTATTTTCAGTATTTTACGTAAAATTTTCCCGGGACTTTCATTTTCGGGGAAATTTCCACGTAAACAATGTATTATTAATTATTTTAAATGTATTTACGGGTTTGCATGAACTCATACATATTTTTAAATTATTAAATAAAGCCTGTGTGTGTATATTTATTTAATTAGGGTTTATTATTACCCTAATATTTTATTATTTATTTATTATTAAATTATTAAAATTTATTATTATTATTATTATTTATTAATATTTAATTATTTTAATTTATTTTATTTTTTTTTTTTTTTTCTTTTTTTTTCTTTTCCTTTTTCTTTCTTTTTCTTTTTCTTTCCTTTTCTTTCTTTTTCTTTTTTCTTCTTCTTCTTCTTTCTCTTCCGCCCGACGCCGACCACTATCTTCTCACCGCCGTTTCTCCCTCCTCCGGCCACCGTTTTCGACACCGCCGGTCTCTATCTTCTCCTTGAGCTCGGTGAGTGTTATTCTAGCTTTGGTTTGAGCTAAAATGGTCTAGAATTGCTTAGGTTTCGATTTGAAGATTTCGGCCTCTTTGGGTTTTCAATTTTTTTGAGCTTCGATTTGGATGATTCATGGAAAATTCCTTCACAAATGTTGTTCCTGGTAGCTTAATCTTCATGTATGAATTTTTGTAGAATTTTTGGAGATTTTTTTGGATTTTTGGGTATTTTTGATATTTTAATATTATTTTCTAATTTTCGGAAATTAATTATTTAAATTATGAAATTGGAGTTTATGGTTAAATTGGGTGTTGAAATGAATTATAGGAATTTATTTGGAATTTTTATGAATTTCTAAGTATTTATTTTTAATTATTGAAGTTTAGGTGATTTTTGGAAAATTAGGTTAATTGTGTTTTTATTTGAATTTAATTGGTTAATTAAGTTTAATTATTGATATTATTGATAAATATGTTGGAGAGAAATTAATTTGGATAATTGTATGATTTTTGGTGAATTTTTGAAGTAATTATATATATATATATAGGGGTATTTTGGTAATTTTACCCTATATTGTCTAAAAATGTAATTTAATTGGTTTTAAATATTTATTTAAGGTATAAAAATGATTTCTACAAAATATTTAGTATTTTAACTAATTAAAACTATTTTCCTGGGGAATTATTTTCAATTATATATTAATATACGGTTTTTCTAATAAAATGAGTTTTAATCGATTTTTATAGTGTTTCAAGATTTATTATGTAATTTCTACGTATGAAATGTATTTTTATGATTTAAGGATATTTTTGGTATATTTGAATATATATTCTGTGTTTGTGGACCCCGGTCGACAGATTGTAGTCTGGGAGTCCGACCGAGGGGTTGTGATTGATTGTGGTGTTTATTTTTGAAGTGTGTTTCTTTGCAGGGTCGGCTCTACTCTTTTGAGTAGAGAGATGTCCGTTTACAGGGGAGGTTCTGCCGAATTTTCGGTAGAATTCTCGTAAAAACGTGATATCCAGTCGAACCCTAATTTCCGATTCTGTGTTGAATACTCTAGATTGAATTCTAGGATTTCTGTTAGGGTTATTCTGATGTCGATTAATTATTTCTTGTTTAGTTGCGCCGAGACCGAGGGGTTAGTGGATCAGGCCCGTCGGACCCGTCTCGTGGAGCGCATTAGGTGAGTTACTTATTATATATATATGCTTAGGATGCATGATTTAGAAAATGCATGTTTTATTTTAACTGAATATGCATAAATAACATGGATTTATATTCAAGTATATTTTTAGTATATTTTTGGTATATAATAAATTATATACATGTTTTATTAATAAAATATATTTAAAATGTTTTTAAATATATTTTTAGTTTAATTCATGATTTGATTGGATTTATTTGGCATATATATACTCAAAATATACCTGGTTTATGTTTGGTGTATTTTCGGTATATATATGTTTATATTGCTATTTCATTTATATCCCATGCATCATTTATTTTTGTGAATGAATGTTTTATATTTAAGAATGAAGGATATCAATAGAACGTGCTACCTAGTGGGCAGCACTAGGACCGAGTACGTACCGGTACGCCTATAGTATTTAGGCTTTATTTACTGACTATTTGTGGATATCGATTTGATTACGATTATTGATATGTGTGAGATGTGGTTTGGGTGTGATTGCTGGAGCTCGGTTGACTTAGTGTCTCGGGGCCAATCACACTGGCAGTCAGACTGCTGGAGCTCGGTTGCCTTAGTGTCTCGGGGCCAGTCTACTGTCCATATGGATTAAGTGGATATATTTGGAATCAGTGAGCCTGTATGGCTAGAGTGTGTTTACACTATTTTTTCTGAGGTTGCGATATTCTAGGGTTCTATGTGATCCTTCATAAAAATTGATTTTCAGACAAAATATATAAAATGATTTTCCTGCATCTGTATGAACTTGCCTGTATATATACATATTACTTATATACTGTTGACTGTATGCATTATCACTTAGAGGTGTGATGTATATATATTATAGTAATTCACTCAGTGAGGTCTGACTCCCCTCCGTTGACTATTTTTCAGGAGAGTCAACTTCTTCAGACCTCTAGTAGCAGGTCGATACGCCGGATTTCTTCCGCCCCGGCTTCTTTATGAAAACTATATACTTGAGTCTTATTTATTTTATCTAGACACTGCAGTAGTTTGTGATTTTCAGTAGTTGTGATTTTCAGTGGTTGTGGAAATAAAGTATTTGTTTTAAAGAGATGTATTATAGTAAAACTGGATTTGTATAAAGATTATACATTTATGAGATTATATATGTGATGTGATGAGTTATGAATTGAATCCAGTTGATATGGATGATATTGTAATATTTATGATTTTATTTTCCGCTGCATTTATTATATTTTTACTGTTATTGTGGCATGCTTTATTTTATTTTTAGGCTTGCTACGGGTTCCGGATTCGAAAGAATTCCCGTTCCCTAGCGCCGGTCATGACTCCTGTTTTGGGTCGTGACAAAGTTGGTATCAGAGCGAAGTTCGTTTCAGAGTGGAGTTCTGTGTCAGGGCTTAGTTATGTGAGTTGTGGCCCTAGTTTTAAAGTTGTGTTTTCTGTTGGACTACTGCAGTGTATTAGGTTCGAGTAATGTCTTGATGAGTATTCCTTGTTGTAGTTTTCAGCGTTATTCCTCCGTTGTCTGTTTTGTCTGAATCTTTCCGTTTTTCTTTTCAGAATGAGGAGGCGGAGGCGCGTGTCGCTCCACCGGTCGTTTGAGGCCGAGGATGATGAGTTCTTTCAGGACGAGGTTTTACCTCCTGAGCCGCCAGTTAGGCGTAGAGGTCGTGGCAGGGGTAGACCTCGAGGAGCGGCAGGTCGCCGTAGGTAGAGAGGAGTTACAGGACGAGGAGCCTGTTGAGCCTGAGTGTTTGATGTTCCTGTTCCTCCAGTTGTTCAGCCTGTTCAGCCTGCCTATCAGAGGGTATGTCTGACCCTGAGGCAGCTTTGTTCTATGCCAGAGTTGGCAGGATTGCTTTTGATGGGACTTCTGATCTTTAGATTTTCTGCATGCGATTGAGACTAGGACTCGGGACTGCTCATACCGAGTACCAGCGATTATGATTGTTGAGTTTTCTATCGAGGGATCAGCTTTAGATTGGTTCATTCAGATGATCCAGCCTTATATGATGACGATGACATGGGCTCAGTTTCGAGAGCGATTCATGAGGAGATTTTGTCCAGAGCCTCTTCGTTTGAGCTATCATCTCTGTTTGACCAGTATTTCTCGAGGGAGATCGATCTGTAGAGGAGTATACCCGAGAGTTTCTTCGTCTGGGTAGATAGTATGCTGAGGATCTGATGCGAGATCAGTATTTCGCTGTTACTACCTAAGTTACTGGTTTGGGTTCAGCTTTTGCTGGTATTGCCTACAGCAGGTCTTACTCTCGAGTCGGTGATTGAGCTAGCTAAGGAGATTGAGCTGAGGTTAGTTAGGCAGGGAGCGATGCCTGATTATTACCAGTTGGGAGTTCAGTCGAGTGATTGCAGGCTACTCCATATTCGAGTTTTCATGTTGGTTCGAGTAGTCAGCAGCGAGGTTCGACTCAGCAGAGTCAGAGACAGCAGCAGCGAGTGCATCGGAGCAGTAGACATGGTCGTGGAGGTCAGCGTAGATCGCTGAGATTTGGGTCAGGTGCTTCGAGCAGCAGCAGTGGTCGTAGTTCTGGATCAGCGGCCAGTGTTTGTCAGACTTGTGTAGAGTCCATCAGGGATCGTGTTATCTGACACCACTGACATGTTTCAGATGCGGGCAGACCAGGACATTTTGCCAGATCGTTTGTCCTTATTCTGGGGTATCAACAGCAGCAGATTCCCGCGATTCCCATAGCAGTCGATTGCTTAGTGCAGCACCCGTGCCATTTCAGTTACCACCAGCTCAGCATCAGAGTTCTACTCAGTTTGTTCCACAGCAGAGTCGTGGTAGAGGTATGAGAGGAGGTACCCGAGGTGTTGGCCAGGCTTCTACCAGTCAGCAGGGAGGTCGAGGTCAGGCCAGAGTTTTTCATCTGACTCAGCAGATGCTTAGGCATCTAATGCAGTCGTGGCAGGTATTCTTTCTGTTTGTTACCTGGATGCTTTGGTTTTGTTTGATCCGGGTGCCACACATTCGTTCGTTTCTCCTGTTTTTGCTTCTAAATCTTGTGGCAAGCTTCGAGGATGGCTTTTCCTTTGTCTGTTGCCACTCCTCTGAGTGATTCTTTGGACGCCGATATTGTTCTTTCTGGTTGTCCAGTTCTCGTGGGAGATAGAGGAATTACCCGCTGATTTGATTTTGTTGGATGTGATGGAGTTTGATGTTATTTTGGGAATGGATTGGTTATCCCAGCATTATGCCATGGTTTGATTGCAGGAATAAGGAGGTGATTTTTAGAATTCCTGGTGAAGTAGAATTTAAGTTTGTTGGTGATAGGAGTTTCAGCACCTCATAATCTTATTTCTGCTATTTCTGCTAGGAAGTTGTTGAAGAAAGGTTGTCAGGGGTTTTTGGCATGGTTTAGGGATACGTCTGTGGAGAAGTTGTCACTCACAGATGTTCCTGTTGCTTGTGAGTTTCCTGATGTTTTTTCCCCCCGAGGAGTTACCAGGTTTACCACCTCATAGAGAGATTGAGTTCTGTATAGATGTGGTTTCCAGGTATTACTCCCTATATCTATGCCACCTTATCGTATGGCTCCTGCAGAGTTGAGGAAGAGTTGAAGGAGCAATTGCAAGAGTTGTTGGAGAAAGGTTTTATCAGGACCTAGTGTTTCCCCTTGGGGTGCACCAGTCCCTGTTTGTGAAGAAGAAGGATGGTACCATGAGAATGTGCATTGGACTACAGAGAGCTGAATAAGGTGACAGTGAAGAACAAGTATCCTCTCCCAAGGATTGATGATTTGTTTGATCAGCTACAAGGTGCACAATTCCTTTTCTAAGGTTGACTTGAGGTCGGGTTATCATCAGCTGCGGATCAGTGAAGCTGATATTCCTAAGACAGCATTCCGCACTCGATATGGCCATTATGATTTCTGGTGATGTCTTTTGGTTTGACTAATGCACCAGCAGCTTTTATGGACCTGATGAACAGAGTATTCCGACCGTATGTGGATCAGTTTGTAGTAGTCTTCATTGATGATATACTAGTATATTCGAGGAGTATGGAAGAGCACGTATATCACTTGAGGATTGTACTACAGACACTGAGAGATCATCAGCTTTATGCTAAATTCTCGAAGTGTGATTTCTGGATGGAGAGTGTTTCTTTTCTTGGACACGTAGTGTCTAAAGAAGGTATTCAGGTTGATCCACAGAAGGTTGAAACAGTATCTGAGTGGCCTAGACCTACTTCAGTTACTGAGATTCAGAGTTTTCTGGGTTTAGCCGGGTATTATAGGCGGTTTGTGCAGGATTTTTCCAGGATTGC
This sequence comes from Mallotus nudiflorus, assembly GCA_947683625.1. NCBI lineage: Eukaryota > Viridiplantae > Streptophyta > Magnoliopsida > Malpighiales > Euphorbiaceae > Mallotus > Mallotus nudiflorus. Next base: position 181,939 of record CANTUR010000476.1, on the reverse strand, counting down.
AGCCCCTATGACTCGCTTGACTCAGAAGAATGTTAGATTCGAGTGGTCAGAAGCTTGTGAGAATAGTTTTCAGTTGTTGAAGGAGAAGTTGACCACAGCGCCAGTATTAGCTTTGCCTAATAGTGTGGATAAGTTCACAGTTTACTGTGATGCCTCTAGAATTGGTCTTGGTTGTGTGTTGATGCAGAATGGAAGGGTGATAGCCTATGCTTCGAGGCAGTTGAAGAAGCATGAGCAGAACTATCCCACACATGATCTAGAGATGGCTGTAGTGATCTTTGCTTTGAAGATTTGGAGACATTATTTGTACGGGGTGACTTGTGAGATATTTACTGATCACAAGAGCCTTAAGTATATTTTCCAGCAGCGAGATTTGAATTTGAGGCAAAGACGATGGTTGGAACTGTTGAAGGATTATGATTGCGAGATTCTTTACCATCCGGGTAAAGCTAATGTGGTAGCAGATGCCTTGAGTAGGAAGTCCTCAGGTAGTCTTGCTCACATCGGTGTGGAGAGGAGACCATTGATCCAGGAGTTGCATCTGATGGTGGATCAAGGTCTGATGATGAAGATTAGTAGATCAGGTGGACTGTTAGCTCAGTTTAAAGTACGATCTGTACTGAGGGATAGGATTAAAGCAGCTCAGAGCCGAGATCCTATTCTGAAAGAGCTTGCAGAGAATGTCAGAGCAGGGAAGTTCACTGATTTCACACTCGATGATGATGGTGTGTTGTGGATCAGTGGTAGATTGTGTGTTCCTGATGTGGATGATTTGAGAGAAGAGATTTTAGAGGAAGCACATTCTACAGCCTACAGCGTTCATCCTGGTGTTACTAAGATGTACCACAGTATCAGAGATCTATACTGGTGGGATGGATTGAAGAAGGATGTGGCCGATTATGTTGCTAAGTGCTTGACGTGTCAGCAAGTGAAAGCCGAACATCAGAAGCCTTCTGGGAAGCTTCAGCCTCTTCCTATTCCCGAGTGGAAGTGGGAAAGGATAGCTATGGATTTTATGGTCGGTTTACCTCGTTCGAAGGATGGATACGATTCCATCTGGGTGATTGTAGACAAATTGACGAAGTCTGCACATTTCTTGCCTGTGAAAGCCACATATTCAGTTGCTAGATTGGCGAAGTTGTACGTGAAGCATATTGTATGCCTTCATGGAGTACCTGTGTCCATTGTGTCAGATAGAGGTTCAGTGTTTACTTCTCGTTTTTGGCAGAAGTTGCAGGAAGCGATGGGCACTAGGTTGGATTTCAGTATTGCTTTTCATCCTCAGACAGATGGTCAGTCTGAGAGGACGATCCAGACACTGGAAGATATGTTGAGGATGTGTGTCTTGGATTTGAGAGGTAGCTGGGATGATCATTTGTCGCTTGTTGAGTTTGCATATAATAACAGCTACCATAGCAGTATTGGCATGGCACCATATGAGGCGTTGCATGGAAGGAAGTGTAGATCCCCGTTGAGTTGGGATGAGATTGGTGAGAGAGCTTTGACTGGACCAGAGATGGTTCAAGATGCTGCAGAGAAAGTCGTCGTGATCAAGCGTAGATTAGAGACCGCAGTTAGTAGACAGAAGAGTTATGCGGATCCTAGGCGTAGAGATGTGGAGTTTCAGGTTGGAGATTTTGTTTTTCTGAAAGTATCTCCGATGAAGGGTGTGATGAGATTTGGCAGGAAGGGTAAGTTAGCACCGAGATATATTGGACCGTTTGAGATTCTGGAGAGAGTTGGCACTGTTGCATATCGGTTGGATTTGCCTCCGAGTATGTCACAAGTGCATCCAATATTTCATATCTCAATGTTGAGGAAGTATATCTCAGATCCTTCACACGTGTTGCAGCCCGACAGTGTAGAAGTGAGTGAAGATTTGACGTTTGTGGAAGAACCTGTGGCGATCGTAGATTTTCAAGTTCGACAGTTGCGATCGAAGCAGATTCCGATGGTCAAGGTTCTGTGGCGTAGCGACAGAGTTGAAGAGCATACGTGGGAGACTGAAGCTGAGATGCGAGCTTCTTACCCGTATCTCTTTCCTTCCTGATTCTATAATCTTGTTTTTAGAATTCGGGGACGAATTCTTGTAAGGGGGGAAGACTGTAATATCCCGTGTTTTTAAAATATTTTTACACTGTACCGGGATATGCAGTGTCAATAATTTTGAATATATATATGTGATATTTTTACGAGTTAATATGTATTTAAAACCTATTTTAATTACTGTCTATTATTTTCAGTATTTTACGTAAAATTTTCCCGGGACTTTCATTTTCGGGGAAATTTCCACGTAAACAATGTATTATTAATTATTTTAAATGTATTTACGGGTTTGCATGAACTCATACATATTTTTAAATTATTAAATAAAGCCTGTGTGTGTATATTTATTTAATTAGGGTTTATTATTACCCTAATATTTTATTATTTATTTATTATTAAATTATTAAAATTTATTATTTTATTATTAATTATTTATTAATATTTAATTATTTTAATTTATTTTATTTTTTTTTCTTTTTTTTTCTTTTCCTTTTTCTTTCTTTTTCTTTTTCTTTCCTTTTCTTTCTTTTTCTTTTTCTTCTTCTTCTTCTTTCTCTTCCGCCCGACGCCGACCACTATCTTCTCACCGCCGTTTCTCCCTCCTCCGGCCACCGTTTTCGACACCGCCGGTCTCTATCTTCTCCTTGAGCTCCGGTGAGTGTTATTCTAGCTTTGGTTTGAGCTAAAATGGTCTAGAATTGCTTAGGTTTCGATTTGAAGATTTCGGCCTCTTTGGGTTTTCGATTTTTTTGAGCTTCGATTTGGATGATTCATGGAAAATTCCTTCACAAATGTTGTTCCTGGTAGCTTAATCTTCATGTATGAATTTTTGTAGAATTTTTGGAGATTTTTTGGATTTTTGGGTATTTTTGAATATTTTAATATTATTTTCTAATTTTCGGAAATTAATTATTTAAATTATGAAATTGGAGTTTATGGTTAAATTGGGTGTTGAAATGAATTATAGGAATTTATTTGGAATTTTTATGAATTTCTAAGTATTTATTTTTAATTATTGAAGTTTAGGTGATTTTGGAAAATTAGGTTAATTGTGTTTTTATTTGAATTTAATTGGTTAATTAAGTTTAATTATTTATATTATTGATAAATATGTTGAGAAAATTAATTTTGGATAATTGTATGATTTTTGGTGAATTTTTGAAGTAATTTAGGTATACATATATATATAGGGGTATTTTAGTAATTTTACCCTAAATTGTCTAAAAATGTAATTTAATTGGTTTTAATATTTATTTAAGGTATAAAAATGATTTCTACAAAATATTTAGTATTTTAACTAATTAAAACTATTTTCCGGGAATTATTTTCAATTATATATATAATATACGGTTTTTCTAATAAAATGAGTTTTAATCGATTTTTATAGTGTTTCAAGATTTATTATGTAATTTCTACGTATGAAATGTATTTTTATGATTTAAGGATATTTTTGGTATATTTGAATATATATTCTGTGTTTGTGGACCCCGGTCGACAGATTGTAGTCTGGAGTCCGACCGAGGGGTTGTGATTGATTGTGGTGTTTATTTTTGAAGTGTGTTTCTTTGCAGGGTCGGCTCTACTCTTTTGAGTAGAGAGATGTCCATTTTACAGGGGAGGTTCTGCCGAATTTTCGGTAGAATTCTCGTAAAACGTGATATCCAGTCGAACCCTAATTTCCGATTCTGTGTTGAATACTCTAGATTGAATTCTAGGATTTCTGTTAGGGTTATTCTGATGTCGATTAATTATTTCTTATTTAGTTGCGCCGAGACCGAGGGTTAGTGGACCAGGCCCGTCGGACCCGTCTCGTGGAGCGCATTAGGTGAGTTACTATATTATATATATATGCTTAGGATGCATGATTTAGAAAATGCATGTTTTATTTTAACTGAATATGCATAAATAACATGATTTATATTCAAGTATATTTTTAGTATATTTTTGGTATATAATAAATTATATACATGTTTTATTAATAAAATATATTTAAAATGTTTTTAAATATATTTTTAGTTTAATTCATGATTTGATTGGATTTATTTGGCATATATATACTCAAAATATACCTGGTTTATGTTTGGTGTATTTTCGGTATATATATGGTTTATATTGCTATTTCATTTATATCCATGCATCATTTATTTTTGTGAATGAATGTTTTATATTTAAGAATGAAGGATATCAATAGAACGTGCTACCTAGTGGGCAGCACTAGGACCGAGTACGTACCGGTACGCCTATAGTATTTAGGCTTTATTACTGACTATTTGTGGATATCGATTTGATTACGATTATTGATATGTGTGAGATGTGGTTTGGGTGTGATTGCTGGAGCTCGGTTGACTTAGTGTCTCGGGGCCAATCACACTGGCAGTCAGACTGCTGGAGCTCGGTTGACTTAGTGTCTCGAGGCCAGTCTACTGTCCATATGGATTAAGTGGATATATTTGGAATCAGTGAGCCTGTATGGCTAGAGTGTTGTTTAACACTATTTTTCTGAGGTTGCGATATTCTAGGGTTCTATGTGATCCTTCATAAAAATTGATTTTCAGACAAAATATATAAAATGATTTTCCTGCATCTGTATGAACTTGCCTGTATATATACATATTACTTATATACTGTTGACTGTATGCATTATCACTTAGAGTGTATGTATATATATTATAGTAATTCACTCAGTGAGGTCTGACTCCCCTCCGTTGACTATTTTTCAGGAGAGTCAACTTCTTCAGACCTCAGTAGCAGGTCGATACGCCGGATTTCTTCCGCCCCGGCTTCTTTATGTAAATTATATACTTGAGTCTTATTTATTTTATCTAGACACTGCAGTAGTTGTGATTTTCAGTAGTTGTGATTTTCAGTAGTTGTGATTTTCAATGGTTGTGAAATAAAGTATTTGTTTTAAAGAGATGTATTATAGTAAAACTGGATTTGTATAAAGATTATACATTTATGAGATTATATATGTGATGTGATGAGTTATGAATTGAATCCAGTTGATATGGATGATATTGTAATATTTATGATTTTATTTTCCGCTGCATTTATTATATTTTTACTGTTATTGTGGCATGCTTTATTTTATTTTTAGGATTGCTACGGGTTCCGGATTCGAAAGAATTCCCGTTCCCTAGCGCCGGTCATGACTCCTGTTTTGGGTCGTGATAGAATCGATCGTGTTCAGTCCCGTTCACGAGCATCTTTAGAAATGATCATGAGCAGTCCGTCAAAGGAGCATTTGAAGCACATTCTTGCCAAAAAATGGCAGTACTCCTCACGAGCGCTCCTCAAGAGCTGGTGGCTCGTGACCTGCTCGTGAGCACACCTCTGACAGCATTCCAACGGGAATTTTTAAGGACAACGGCTATATTTTCACCCCTCATGAGCACTGTTCACTCATGAGGAGGTCGTGAGTAGCCCTTGAGCTGCCATAAACTCAAGAATTGATTCAAAATCAATTCTAAATGTTGGAGACATGATTGATGCATCCAAAAACTATATTTTTTAGTGTTTTTCTATATAAACACAACTTAGAATTCAATTGAAAGGTTAAGAAAACTTGTGCATCATTCATCATTTTCTTAAACATTCAATTGAGCTCTAAAACTTTCTTTCAATCAAATTCTTTGTGTATAACTCTTATGAGAGTTGGTGAGTGATTAGAATAGACATTCTTATTCTTCTATTTTCTGGGTTTAGAAAACGGGAAGTGAGATTCTATTCTAAAGGAATTGGTTTAAGTGTTGAGCCATTAAAACACTTGGGAATTTGGTTTTTGAGTGAGCCTTGAAAACTCAAGATTGTAAGGTTGTAAGAGTGAGCCATAAAACTCTTGTGTATTCTCAATCTTGGTAATAAGATTGTGGGTGATTAAAAAATCCTAACTTGTGGATAAGTTAGGTGGAGACGTAGGATTATTTGAGAATCCGAACTCCTTAAATAATTGTGTTCATCATTCTTCCTTCTCTACTCTTACTCACTTCTTGCAAATAATTCCTTTAATTTCCCATTTTTGTTCGATAGTCCTATTCACCCCCCCTCTAGGACTCTTTCATATATATATATATATATATATATATATATATATATATATATATATATTAAACCACAACCTTATAATATAATATAATAAACTTTAATTTAGTTTAATCCCCACCACAAATAATAAACACATATAATCTCACACTCTCATAATTACACATACATAAAAATAAACACATAGAATTATCATATATAAAATAACAATAATAAAAATAGTAATTATTAAATAATTAATAATATGAATAATGTATATGTAATAAAATAATAAAAATACCATAGAAATAATAATGCACATAAAGTAGTGTTATTAAAATGATAATAAAAATAATACCCATCATAATGATAACACAACACAATTGCTATTAAATAAATAATATTTATGAAATTTTTTAATTATGCATTAATATAAATCAATAAAAATAAAATAATAGTGATGTTCTCAAAATATTAATAATACTTGAAGCGCGTAAATTGATAAAATAAGGTTAGTACTTAAAAAAAGGAATATTAAAATAACCATGCACTAAGTTAACGTTATTAAAATAATAGTATTCGAAAATAATAATCATACGTAATGGAATTTGATAATTCCAAATTACTATATTTACGTAGAAAATTCAATTAAACTAAAAATAATGACAATAGATCATAAAATAATTAAATAATTAAATATAACCTTTAAACTTTCTTAACACTGCATATCTCAATATTTAATAAAATAATTTAAAACCAGGGTTATCACATATATATACGTCAAATAAATCCAATTAAATTACAAATTAAGCTAGAAATATATTTAAAAACATTTTAAACATAATTCATTAATAAAACATGCATATAATTTAATATATACCAAAAATAAACCAAAAATAAACTAAAAATATACTTAAATACAAATCACATTATTTATGCATATTTAGTCAAAATAAAACATATATTTCTAAAATCATGCATCTTAAAGCATATATATATAGTATAGTAACTCACACTTAATGCACTCCTCGAGACGGGTCCGACGGGCTTGGTCCACTAGGCCTCGGTCTCGGCGCAACTAAACAAACAATAACGACAGGAATCATAATAAACCTAACAGAAAACCTAAAAACTCAATATAGAATATTAGACACAGAATCAGAAGTAGGGTTCGACCGGACATCACATTTTATAAGAATTCTACCAAAAATTCGGTAGAACCTCCCCTGTAAAACGGACATCTCTCTACTCAAAGAGTAGAGCCGACCCTGCAAAGAAACACACTTCGAAAAATAGACACAGAATTACATCCACCACCCCTCGGTCGGACTCCAAACTACAGTTTACCGATCGGGGTCTACAATTCACAGAACAATTATGGAAATACCAAAAATACCCTTATATCACAGAAATACATTTAATAAGTAGAAATTACGTAATTAACCTTAAAACACAGTAAAAACCGATAAAAACTCATTTTATTAGAAAAATCGTATATTATATATATAATTAAAAATAATTCACGAAAAATAGTTTTAATTAATTAAAAATACTAAATAATTTGTACAAATCATTTTTATACCTAAAATAACTATTAAAACCAATTAAATTACATTTTTAGTCAATTTAGGGTAAAATTACCAAAATACCCCTATATATATAAATATACTAAAATTACTTCAAAAATTCACCAAAAATAGTATAATTGTAAAAAATTAATTTTATCAACATATTTATCAATAATATAAATAATTAAACTCAATTTAATAATTAATTTCAATTTAACATATAATTAACCTAATTTTCCAAAATTACATAAACCTAAATAATTCAAAATAAATACATAGAAATTCATAAAAATTCCAAATAAATTTCTATAATTCATTTCAACACCTATATTTATCATAAAACACAATTTCATAATTTATTTAATTAATTTTCGAAAATTAGAAAATAATATTAAAATATTCAAAAATACCCAAAAATCAAAATAATCTCTAAAAATTCTACAAAAATTCACACATGTAGATTAAGCTACTAGAATCAATATTTGTTAAGAGACTTTTCATCAATCAACCATTTGAAGCTCAAAAAAAATCAAAAACCCTAAGATGGCCGAATTGAATAATTAAGAAAAACCTTACCAAATCAAGTTTTAAACTTAAAAAAAGCTTGGAATCGTCTTCTATGGAGGCTAGGGAGTCCAACGACACTGGAAACACTAGATTTGGTGGTCAGGAAGTCGGTGAACGGTGAGGAGAGAAGTTTCGGCCATTCCGGCCAAAAGCAAGCCAAACGGTGCCGGAGAAGAAGGCTAAGGGCGGCGGAACGGCTGGCTGGGAAGGGCGGAGCTGCTGGCGGCACACCGACGGCCTGAGAACGGAGTTAGCAGCGGTGAGGGGGAGAAGGAGACGATCGGGAAGAGGAAGGAAGAGTGAGGGGCTGAAATGGTAATTTTCTAAAATTTTGATTTTTATAACATTTTATATGTATATATATATACTTTACACTATATATTAAAATAATATAAAATCACACACATTAAATATACACCACACACATATAATTTAATATTTTAATAATTTAATACACCTAAAAATAATTAAATAATATTAAAACAAATTAATAAATAATAAAATATTAGGGTAATTAATCAAACCCTAATTAAATAAATAAGTACACATATATACGGTGTTTAGTATTTTAAAAATATATATGAGTTCATGCAAGTCCGGAAATCTATTTAATATAATTAATAGTAAATTATTTACGTGAAAATTTCCCCAAAAATGCAAGTCTCGGGAAAATTTTACGTAAAACACTTAAAATAATACACAATAATTAAAATAGGTTTTAAATACATATCAACTCGTAAAAATATCATAATATATATAAAAAAATTATTAACACTGCTTATCCCGATGCAGTATTAAAATATTTAAAAACTCAGGATATTACAATAAGTGTATTAAATCCTAGAGAATATAACATATTTATGGACTCCCAATTAGGGTTTCACCTACTAACGACCTTTTGGTAATTTCCATTTATTATATTATGATTTTGTTTAAAAACAAATCAGAAATAATATCTTATTTATTTATTTAAAATAACATTAATCTTACATAAATAAATAAATAAATAAAACACTTTAATTATTTATTTTCACAGAGTTTATTTTGGGCTTATTAAACCCAAATTCGTTTTGAGTTTGTTCTAAGTATGTGACCCTGTAGGTTCACATAACATTGACAGTGAGCCTAAATGTCTATTTAGGCCTACAAGTCATAAGTGGCCTCTAGCAAAACGTTATGACTACCTAAATCATGTGAAGTCAATATTCTGACATAACCTAATTATAGTGAATTTTATTATCCCTTTATCACATGATATCTTAATTGAATATAAGGCATAAAATGTCATCCTTGTATAGTTCAATATTATAACTTGATTCCAAGTAGACTGAAAATGATAACTCTTTATCAATTCATTTCAGTATGACCATGCATTTTCCTTTAGTCTATCTCATTAAGGGGCCCATAGATATTTTTCTCATACTAATGAGGGATAAATTCCTTCTGAATTACTCACATTCCTCATATAACTAATTTCATATCCAACAACATCCTATTTAATCATCCGGTTAATGACAATGTTAAAATGTGTAAAAACATAAAATAGCTATGTAGAAATCCATGATGATTTCAAGGTCAAAGGATTGAAATAAAATTATTGTGATGAGAAATACTTATGACAATAATCTATGTAGTATTTTCATAGTGGATCAATTCAGTACATGATCTCTCATCATGTACCTATGAGCTGACTTAATATCTCATATTCATAATTAGTAAAACATAACCATCAGTCAACTTCATACTAGCCTTAATACTTTAATGTTTATTGTAATAACCCGAGATTTTAAATATTTTTAAACTGCATCGGGATATGCAGTGTTAATAATTTTAATAAATATATTTGACTATTTAATTAGTTTGTTAATTATTAAAGTTATTTTTAATTATTTTAAGTGTTCTATGTAAAATTTTTTTGAGATTTACATTTTTGGGAAAATAAAACCTAAAAAAATATTTATTTATTTACGTTAGTTCATTTTATTAAATTGTATGATTCCATGCATAATTATATTTTCATATTAATATATATACATATACATGCGTGTATATATATATATATATATATATATATATATATATATATATATATATATATATATATAATTTTCAAAAACTGCCATTGCCCTTAACCTCCCATTCCCGACGTCCCTCTCCCCTCTCTCCACTGCCAGACACCGTTCCCTCACCATCACTGCGCTTGACAGCGTGCCACCACCTCCCTTAGCTACTTCGCCACCTGCCACCTTCTTCTCCGACGTTGTTTGGCTGGAAACCCGAAACCTCCATAGATTTTGTTCTCCCTCGTCTGGCCACTGTTCTTGATGATTCAGTGTGCTTTTGCTCCTAGAACTCCCTAGAAGTTGATTCTAAGCTTCTGGAAGCTTGAAAACTTGAATTGGTAAGGATTTAAGCTTGGTTTTGAATTCGGCTTCTTTGACTTTTTGATTTTTTTGAACTTAAATCTTCATGATTCAAGCTTACTTCCTTTACAAAAATTTCTCCTAGTAGCTCATTCTACATCCTGTAATTTTTGTAGAATTTTTGGAATTTATTTTTATTTTTGTGAATTTTTTGATTATTTTATTAATATTTTCTAATTTTCGTAAATTAATTAAATAATTTGTGAAATTGTGATTTATGCTGTTTATAGAGGTTGAAATTAATTTTAGAATTTAATTTTTAATTTTTGTGATTTTTGTGTAATTATTATGATTTTATTTATTTTAGGTGAATTTTAGAAATATAGGTTAAATAAGTATTTTGTTAAAATTAAATGGTTAATTGAGTATAATTATTGATTTTATTGAATTATATGTTGAGAAAATAATTTTTGAGTAATTATATAATTTTTAGTGAATTTTTGAATAATTATAGTATATTATGTTAATTTATATATATTAGGGGTATTTTGGTAATTTGGTAATAATATGAGTTGAATATTAAGTTTAATTGGTTTTAATAATTATTTATGGTATAAAAATGATTTTTACAAATTATTTACTATTTTTAACTAATTAAAACTATTTTTTGAAATTTATTTTCAAATTATATATAATATACTATTTTTATAAATAAATGAGTTTCTAATATGTTTTTGGGCTAATTAAGTAATTTGGATTTATTAAAATGAATTTCTGTTGATATTTGTGAATTTATCGAATTATATTGATTTTTAATAATATTTTATTAAAAATAGGGTTTTTAGGTAAAAATCGGTAAAATAATTATTTTTAGTGTTTTAAATATCCAAATTGCTATATTTTTGTATATTAAGGGTATTTTCGGTATTTTTGGAATTTTTATGTATTCTGTGTATATCTCGTGAATTGTGAACCTCGGTCCGTAGAATCGTAGTTAGAGTGTCCGACCGAGGGGTTGTGTGACTATATACTCTCGAAGTGTGTTTTCTTACAGGACCAGCTTTACTTTTTGAGTAGAGATATATTCGTTTTACAGGGAAGGTTCTGCCGAAATTTTGATAGAATTCTCGCAAAACGTGACATTCTGTCAAATCTCTATTCCTAATCTGTGTTCGGTATTTTAGATTGAGTCTCTAGAATTACGTTAGATTTATTCTAATTTTGTGTTGTCATTTATTTGTTAGTTGCGCCGAGACCAAGGCCTAGTGGACTAGACCCGTCAGACCTATCTCGAGGAGCGCACAACTGCGAGTTGTTATTTTATATATATGTGTATTAGGATGCATGTTTTTAGAAATGTATGTTTAAATTGTATGAAATATGCATAAATAATTTAATAAATGCTTAAGTATATTTTAGGTATATTTTAGTATATTTTTGGTATGTTTTAGATTAAATGCATGTATTATTCTTGATTTATATGTAAAATGTTTTTAAGTATATATATTGTTTATTTTTGGTTTATTTTATAACTGAATTGAATTTGTTTAACTTATATATACTCGAAATATACTTGGTTTATTTTTGGTATATTTCTAGTATATATATGGTTTATATTGTCATTTTAATTAATGTCATGCATCATTTATTTTATGAATGTATGAATTTATTTTAAATTAAGGATATCAATAGAATGTGCTATCTAGTGGGCAGCACTAGGACCGAGCACGTATCGGTACGACGATAGAATTTAGGTTAAATTATTAACCTATTTATGAATATTGATTGGATTGCTTTGATTGATGTATGATGTGACTTGAGAGTATGATTGCTGGAGCTCAGTTGACCAAGTGTCTTGGGGCTAATTATATTGACAGTCAGACTGCTGGAGCTCGATTGACTTAGTGTCTCAGGGCCAGTCTACTGTTCACATGGAATAAGTGAATTTATTTGGAATAAGTGAGTCTTTATGGCTAGAGTGTTGTCTAACACTATTTAAGGTTATGATCATTTAGGGTTCTATTTAATCTTTCATAAACGGTTATTATTTTCAGTATTATATAAAATGATTTTTGTTGCATCTGTGTGTATGTCACGACCCAAACTAGGAGTCATGACCGGCACTAGGGAACGGGAATTCTTTCGAATCCGGAACCCGTAGCAAGCCTTAGAAAATAAAATCATACAATAATTATATAAAAGTACGACCAAATTAAAAATTTTTTGAATCAATATATAAAATAAATACTCCAAATCCTTTTATAATGAATACATGTTCGTACAATGTTCAAATACAATTTTTCAGAGTATTTAATATCCAAACAAAATAATACACTTCCAATATAATGACACTACTACTGCAGTTTCTAGAATACAATTCAAAGTTCAGAATATACATTTGCATAAAACAGCCGGGACTGAAGAACACCGGCGAGGAACTCTACAACTAAGGTCTGACGATATGGAATCTCCTGAAAAAAATAATTGAGGGGGATCAGACCTCACTGAGTGAATTATTATACTATATATACATGCAAACTAAACCATAACAATCAGGCATTCTTATATATATATATATATATATATATATATATATATATATGTATATGTATATACACACATTTCACACGAATGCCAAACTTTGCTTTTATAAATATACTAAATGTAGAAAACATTTGTTTTAATTCATGAAGGATCCATAGAACCTTAAATAATAACAACCTCAAACAATCCCATCATCACTCTAGCCATACAGGCTCACTTGATTCCAAATAGAACACTTATTCCAATTTGGACAGTAGACTGGCCTCGAGACACTAAGTCGATCGAGCTCCAGCAGTCTGGCTGTCAGTGTGATTGGCCCCGAGACACTTGGTCGACCGAGCTCCAGCAATCACACTATCCATCACCTCACATCTCAATCAACCCAATAGATCATTCAATTCACTTATGGACAGTAGACTGGCCCCGAGACACTAAGTCAACCGAGCTCCAGCAGTCTGACTGTCAGTGTGATTGGCCCCGAGACACTTAGTCAACCGAGCTTCAGCAATCACACTATCTAACATACCATTAATCTTAGTCAAATCAATTAAATCAATTATAATCACCCAATTTTAACTCTCACTCAATCCTTATCTATCGTACCGGTACGTACACGGTCCTAGTGCTGCCCACTAGGAAGCACGTTCTATTGATATCCTTCACTTCGAATAAATCATTCATTCGAAAAATAATTAATGTAGAACAATATTCATAATAGTAAAACCAACCATATATATATATACCAAAAATATACCTACATTATACCCAATATATTTCAGGTATATATATATATATATATAGTCAAATAAAATATGAAATAAACTAAAAATAAATCATTAATATAGTTAAAAACAATTTAAATGAGTAACAATAATATAACATGCATTATCTTAAAAATATACTTAAATATGCAAAAGATATACCCCTAAGTACTCAAATCATTTAATAAACCATTTATGTATAAATATTCATTTAAATACGTGTTTGTGTTTAACATATATTCACAAATATACTAAAAATAAACCTAATTATCTAGCATGCATATATCAAAAATAAACCCTAAATATACCACTAATGTGTTAGGTTTAATTTAATAATAAAACATTTATTTATTCGGAAATAAATAAAAAATATACCAAAAATAAACTTAAAAATAATTTAAGTGTAGGTTTATAATTTAACATGCAATTATTTAAGAATAAACCTAAAATCTACTGAAACTATACCTAAAGTATACTAATCATTTAATAAAATAATTATGTCTAAGTGTACATTTTAAAACATGTATATATTACTCAAATGTATTAAACCTAAACCTAATTGTTTAATGTGCATATATCAAACTAACATGCATAATTATTTAATATGCATACATATAAGAATGCAACCCTAGATATACCAAAAATATTATAATTTAAATCATTTTTTTAAAACATACAATGAAAATGAAAAATTCTAAATAATGCACCTTATATGCAGTGCATATATATACAGTATAATAACTCACATGTTAGCGTTCCACGAGACAAACTCGGCGGGCCTGATTCGTTAGGCCTCGGTCTCGGCGCAGCTAGACAAACAAATGACAACATGAAATCAGAATAAATTTAACAAAAATTCTAAAGACTCGATCTAGAATTTTAGACACAGCTTTAGAATAGGAATTTGACCGGACATCACGTTTTACGAGAATTCTACCGAAAATCCGGCAGAACCTCCCCTATAAAACGGACATCTCTCTACTCAAAGAGTAGAGCCGGTCCTGCAAAGAAATACACTTCGGAATAAACACAGGATTACAATCAAAATCCCTCGGTCGGACTCGAAACTACAATTCACCGACCGAGATTCACAATTCACAGAATATTTATAAAATACCGAAAATACCCTTATATAATAAAAATACATTTTATAAATTCAAATTACATAATTAACCCTAAAACATACTATAAATCAATAAAAACCCATTTATTTAGAAAAATAGTATATTATATATAATTTGAAAATAATTTACGAAAAATAGTTTTAATTAGTTAAAAATACTAAAAATTTGCAGAAATCATTTTTATACCCTAAATAACTATTAAAACCAATTTAATTACATTTTTAACCAATTTAGTATAAAATTACTAAAATACCCCTATATATATATATTCACTATAAATGTTCAAAAATTCACCAAAAATTATATAATTACTCAAAAATTAATTTCTCAACATATAATTCAATAATATCAATAAATATACTCAATTTACCAATTTATTTCAATTAAACACATAATTAACCCTATTTTTCAAAATCACCTAAACTTAATAAAATCCAAATAAATACATAAAAATTCACAAAAATTACAAATAAATTTCTATAATTCATTTCAACTCCTATAATCACCAGAAAACACAATTTCATAATTTAATTAATTAATTTTCGAAAATTAGAAAATAATAATAAAATAATCAAAAATTCACAAAAATTAAAATAAATTCCAAAAATTCTAAACAAATTACAGCATGTAGATTAAGCTTCCAGGAACAAAGTTTGTGAAGGAAGTTTTCATGAATCAATCAAATTGAAGCTAAAAAAAAATTGAAACCCAAAATGGCTGATTTGAAGAAATTGAAACCTAAGCAATTCTAGACCAAATCAAGTGAAACAAAGCTTGGAATCACACTCACCAGAGCTCAAGGAGAAGATAGAGATCGATGGCATCAAATTTTGTGGTCGGAAAGTGCTTGGTCGGAGTTAAGTTGATTTTTGACTTTTTGAAGAAAATCTGGCCAAAACTCACCGGAAAAAAGTGTTTTAGGTGGTGGAAATGGTTGGAGGTGGAAGAGGAAGGCTGAGAGGCATAGTAACAGGAAGAAAACCAGCTTGAAAGTGGCTGGAAATGGAAGAAAACGTTTTGGGAGGAAGAAGATGAAGGAGGGGCAAAACTGTAAATAAATGAAAGTTTTGGTTTTTTGATAAAAATTTATGTATATATGTATATATATATATATATTTACACTATATTATAATAATATAAAATTTCACACACATTAAATATACACCACACACATATTTTAATATGTTTAATAATTTATAAGCTTAAAATTAATTAATACAAAAATTAAATAATAAAATTAAGGAAATTAATTAAGCTCTAATTAATTTAAATAAATACACATATATACATTTTATTTTAGCACTTTAAAATTATATATGAGTTCATGCAAATTCATAAAACTAGTCAAAATAAATAGTATTAATTTATTTACGTGTCAATTTCCTCGAAAATATAATTTCCGGGAAAATTTTACGTAAAGTACTTAAAATAATATAAAATAATTAAAATTAGCTTTAAACAAACAACAAACTCATAAAATATCATAAATATATATACAAAAATTATTAACACTGCATATCCCGATGCAGTATAAAAATATTTAAAAATTCGAGATATTACAGTCTTCCCCCCTTACAAGAATTCGTCCCCGAATTCCAAAAAGAAAATTACAAGATCAAGAAAGAAAGAGATACGGGTAAGAAGCTCGTATCTCAACTTCAGTCTTTTACGTAAGCTCTTTCACTTTGTTGCCACGTCATGGAACCTTGATCATCTGAATCTAATTCGAACATAACTATCGAGCTTGATAATTTACAATCTCAATCGATTCCTTCTCAAACTTCAGGTCTTCATTCAGTTCTATATTGTTCATTAAGTCTCATCACACCACTTTTCGGAGACATCTTCAGAATTACAGTCTTCGATCTGAAACTCCATATCTCTGCATCTAGGATCCATATCACTCTTCTGATCACAGCAACTTCTTCATTGTATTATGAACCATCTCATATCTAATTAAGACTTCTTTCCATAAAAGCTTCAGGTGGTGTCATTCTAATACTGCTATGGTAGATGTTATTATAAGCGAATTCTATAAGTAGCATATAATCAACCTAGCTACCTTCTAGATCCAAAACACACATCTTCAACATACTGTTTAGTGTCTGGATCGTCCTCTCAGACTGTCATCTATCTGAGGATGAAAAGCAGTATTGAAATCCAATCAGGTGTCTATTACTCTCCATAATCTCTGCCAAAATCGAAAGTTAAACACTATACCTTTACCATATATAATGGACACAGGTAGTCCATGCAGGCACACAATATGCTTCATATGCAGCTTAGCCCACTTAGCTACTGAATAAGTGGCTTCCACTGGCTAAAAATTAGCTGACTTGGTCAATTTGTCTACAATCATTCCAACAGAATCATATTCACCCTTCGAACTAGGTAACCAACCACAAAAATTATCACAATTCTCTCTTATTTCCACCCAAATTCAAAAGAGATCAAAACTTCCCAGAAGACTTCTGATATTCAGCTTTCACCGACTGGTAATTTTAACACTTAGAAATATAATCAGTCACATCCTTCTATAATCCAACCCACTAGTACTGATCCTGAATACTGTGATAATTCTTGGTAACCATCTGGATGTACACTGCAAGTTCATTTCCACAGCTTATATAGAATCCCTTTCTTAGATTACAACATCAACCCTGTATCATTAACTTGGGCATCTCCTATTAGCAGATCATTCTATGGTGATATGCCATGATGAAATGCTATGATGAATGTCATGATGAGATGATATAATGAAATGTTATGATGAAATGCTAGAATGAAATGTCGTGATGAAATGCTGTAATGAGATGTTATGATGATATGATGAAATGCTGTAATGATGTCAGGTCTTATCCTCTAAAGTTCACGTAACCCTCAGATCAATCAGTCTTCTTCAGTACTTGGAAGTTGTTCTAACAAACATCTATTCACACAATCTTCCTATTCTTTTAAGTTATAAGGGTCATAAGAGCTGCAATTCTAGAGAATTCTATTCAGATTTCCTATGATACCCAATTAAACCCAGAAAATTATAGATCTCAATAGATTCAATCAGTCTGGGCCACTCAGATGCTATTTTGATCTTTTATGGATCAACTCGAATTCTATTTTTAAACGCCACAATTATAAGAAAAACAACACTCCACCCAATGATCACACTTCCTGAACTCAGCATAAAGCTGACATTCTCTTAGTGTCTGTAGTATAGTCCTCAAGTGATATACGTGCCCGTTCATTCACTTCGAATACATTAGTATATCATTAATGGAGACTACTATAAATTGATCCATAACTAATGATAACCTGACTTCAAATCAATTTTTGAAAAGAACTGTGCACTCTGTAGCTGATCAGACAGGTCATCTATCCTCAAAAGAGGATACTTGTCCTTCACTGTTACCCTATTCATCTCTCTGCAGTCAATGCATAGTCTCAAGGTACCATCCTTCTTCCTTACAACAGGACTAGTGCACCCCAAAGAGAAACATAAGGTCTGACAAAACCTTGGTCATACAGCTCTTGCAATTGCTCCTACAGCTCTGCAAAAGTCATTTTGTAGGGCTACATTGAAATAGGAGTTATATCAGGAACCACATCGATACATAATTCAATCTCTGTAAATTGGTAAACCTGGTAACTCACGGGCAATTAAAACATCTGGGAGAGACAACTTCTCCACTGAAGTATACTCAACTAGAGCCAGATATTCTTGACAACCCTTTCACATCTCATCAAGATTAATTACACCCCAAAAATTGAATTCACAATAACTCTCTGAATCTCAAATCTCGATTCAGATGCCAATATATTACGCTTAATCCTGTAACACATAATTCCACCAGTCTCCTCTTATACTGTATTACATCTTCAGTATGACGTATCAGATTGAAGAGTTTACAGGTAATCTTCTCAACTGATTGCTCTTCCCTTACTCTATGCAATAGCTAATACATGTAATTATCCTTCCTTAAAGGTGGATGAAAGTATCTTAGAAATCCCCCTTTAACTCAAATTATGTGTTGCAGTCAGAACTGACAGCTTGCCATAAGGAGTACAAGAGTGCTTCATCTTTATTAGACATTTTCCAATTCCCCCATCAAAGCATATTCAAACAATTGTCAAACTTGATTAAATGCTATCAAGCTCTTATTAATCTCGGCTATCGTAGTCATAATTGTTGCACGTTCAAGTCCAAAAGAAATGCTTGTACTGCTTACAATGACTACCTTAACCCTTGAGTTATAGTTGCCTCTAACCTACCCCTATACTAGATAGGTGTAGTAGGGCTAGAATTATAACCACAACTTGAACTTGAAAAGACTGATTATCAATATTGTCTCTAGAGAAGAAACAATTCACATTCACTACACTGAAAAGATATAAAAATCAACAGAATTCAGAATATAGCATATATGCAGAATTGACATGTCTCAAGTTCTCGATTTAAAAAGAAATTACATCTGCTGAACGATCAAAGGTATCAGCACCGCATCCTGTAAAACTCTTATTGCAGAAGCAACATCATTGCAATGCTAAGCCACCAGCTCCTCATTCAGTTATTCCCATTGTCAACAGTGATCATCAGGCCTTCTAAATCCATCTCTACCCCTACGCCTAACAGGATGCATAGGGGGTAGAACCACTTGCTCAGAAGATCAACTATCATCGATCTCATCGATCGATGGAGCGATTCACGCTCAAGGCAATCAACAAGGAGCAAAAATAAACAAATAGTTCAAATAATCACAAACATCAACAGACACCCTAATGGTTACGCGGAATTCCTAATGCAAGGAAGACTTTTCAAAAGACATGACCGAACCTAATTCACTGCAGTAGTTTAACAGAAAACATAACTTCGAAAACTAGGGCCACAACTCAAACAACTAAGCCCTGACACAGAACTCAGCTCTGATACCAACTTTGTCACGACCCAAACTAGGAGTCATGACCGGCGCTAGGAAATGGGAATTCTTTCGAATCCGGAACCCGTAGCAAGCCTTAGAAAATAAAATCATACAATAATTATATAAAAGTACGACCAACTTAAAATTTTTTTGAATCAATATATAAAATAAATACTCCAAATCCTTTTATAATGAATACATGTTCGTACAATGTTCAAATACAATTTTTCAGAGTATTTAATATCCAAACAAAATAATACACTTCCAATATAATGACACTACTACTGCAGTTTCTAGAATACAATTCAAAGTTCAGAATATACATTTGCATAAAACAACCGGGACTGAAGAACACCGGCGAGGAACTCTACAACTAAGGTCTGACGATATGAATCTCCTGAAAAAATAATTGAGGGGGGTCAGACCTCACTGAGTGAATTATTATACTATATATACATGCAAACTAAACCATAACAATCAAGCATTCTTATATATATATATATATATATATATATATATATGTATATACACACATTTCACATGAATGCCAAACTTTGCTTTTATAAATATACTAAATGTAGAAAACGTTTGTTTTAATTCATGAAGGATCCATAGAACCCTAAATAATAACAACCTCAAATAATCCCATCATCACTCTAGCCATACAGGCTCACTTGATTCCAAATAGAACACTTATTCCAATTTGGATAGTAGACTGGCCCCGAGACACTAAGTCGACCGAGCTCCAGCAGTCTGGCTATCAGTGTGATTGGCCCCGAGACACTTGGTCAACCGAGCTCCAACAATCACACTATCCATCACCTCACATCTCAATTAACCCAATAGATCATTCAATTCACTTATGGACAATAGACTGGCCTCGAGACACTAAGTCAACCGAGCTCCAGCAGTCTGACTGTCAGTGTGATTGGCCCCGAGACACTTAGTCAACCGAGCTTCAGCAATCACACTATCTAACATACCATTAATCTTAGTCAAATCAATTAAATCAATTATAATCACCCAATTTTAACTCTCACTCAATCCTTATCTATCGTACCGGTACGTACACGGTCCTAGTGCTGCCCACTAGGAAGCACGTTCTATTGATATCCTTCACTTCGAATAAATCATTCATTCGAAAAATAATTAATGTAGAACAATATTCATAATAGTAAAACCAACCATATATATATATATACCAAAAATATACCTAAAATATACCAGTATATTTCAGGTATATATATATATATAGTCAAATAAAATATGAAATAAACTAAAAATAAATCATTAATATAGTTAAAAACAATTTAAATGAGTAACAATAATATAACATGCATTATCTTAAAAATATACTTAAATATGCAAAAGATATACCCTAAGTACTCAAATCATTTAATAAACCATTTATGTATAAATATTCATTTAAATACGTGTTTGTGTTTAACATATATTCACAAATATACTAAAAATAAACCTAATTATCTAGCATGCATATATAAAAAATAAACCCTAAATATACCACTAATGTGTTAGGTTTAATTTAATAATAAAACATTTATTTATTCGGAAATAAATAAAAAATATACCAAAAATAAACTTAAAAATAATTTAAGTGTAGGTTTATAATTTAACATGCAATTATTTAAGAATAAACCTAAAATCTACTGAAACTATACCTAAAATATACTAATCATTTAATAAAATAATTATGTCTAAGTGTACATTTTAAAACATGTATATATTACTCAAATGTATTAAACCTAAACCTAATTGTTTAATGTGCATATATCAAACTAACATGCATAATTATTTAATATGCATACATATAAGAATGCAACCCTAGATATACCAAAAATATTATAATTTAAATCATTTTTTTAAAACATACAATGAAAATGAAAAATTTTAAATAATGCACCCGATATGCAGTGCATATATATACAGTATAATAACTCACATGTTAGCGCTCCACGAGACAAAGTCGGCGGGCCTGATCCGTTAGGCCTCGATCTCGGCGCAGCTAGACAAACAAATGACAACATGAAATCAGAATAAATTTAACAAAAATTCTAAAGACTCGATCTAGAATTTTAGACACAGCTTTAGAATAGGAATTTGACCGGACATCACGTTTTACGAGAATTCTACCGAAAATCCGGCAGAACCTCCCCTATAAAACGGACATCTCTCTACTCAAAGAGTAGAGCCGGTCCTGCAAAGAAATACACTTCGGAATAAACACAGGATTACAATCAAAATCCCTCGGTCGGACTCCAAACTACAATTCACCGACCGAGGTTCACAATTCACAGAATATTTATAAAATATCGAAAATACCCTTATATAATAAAAATACATTTTATAAATCCAAATTACATAATTAACCCTAAAACATACTAAAAATCAATAAAAACCCATTTATTTAGAAAAATAGTATATTATATATAATTTGAAAATAATTTACGAAAAATAGTTTTAATTAGTTAAAAATACTAAAAATTTGCAGAAATCATTTTTATACCCTAAATAACTATTAAAACCAATTTAATTACATTTTTAACCAATTTAGTATAAAATTACTAAAATACCCCTATATATATATATTCACTATAAATGTTCAAAAATTCACCAAAAATTATATAATTACTCAAAAATTAATTTCTCAACATATAATTCAATAATATCAATAAATATACTCAATTTACCAATTTATTTCAATTAAACACATAATTAACCCTATTTTTCAAAATCACCTAAACTTAATAAATTCCAAATAAATACATAAAAATTCACAAAAATTACAAATAAATTTCTATAATTCATTTCAACTCCTATAATCACCATAAAACACAATTTAATAATTTAATTAATTAATTTTCGAAAATTAGAAAATAATAATAAAATAATCAAAAATTCACAAAAAGTAAAATAAATTCCAAAAATTCTAAAAAATTACAGCATGTAGATTAAGCTTTCAGGAACAAAGTTTGTGAAGGAAGTTTTCATGAATCAATCAAATTGAAGCTAAAAAAAATCGAAACCCAAAATGGCTGATTTGAAGAAATTGAAACCTAAGCAATTCTAGACCAAATCAAGTGAAAAAAAGCTTGGAATCACGCTCACCAGAGCTCAAGGAGAAGATAGAGATCAATGGCATCAAATTTTGTGGTCGGAAAGTGCTTGGTCGGAGTTAAGTTGATTTTTGGGTCTTTGAAGAAAATCCGGCCAAAACTCACCGGAAAAGAGTGTTTTAGGTGGTGGAAATGGTTGGAGGTGGAAGAGGAAGGCTGAGAGGCATAGTAACAGGAAGAAAACCAGCTTGAAAGTGGCTGGAAATGGAAGAAAACGTTTTGGGAGGAAGAAGATGAAGGAGGGGTAAAACTGTAAATAAATGAAAGTTTTGGTTTTTTGATAAAAATTTATATATATATGTATATATATATATATATTTACACTATATTATAATAATATAAAATTTCACACACATTAAATATACACCACACACATATTTTAATATGTTTAGTAATTTATAAGCTTAAAATTAATTAATACAAAAATTAAATAATAAAATTAAGGAAATTAATTAAGCTCTAATTAATTTAAATAAATACACATATATACATTTTATTTTAGCACTTTAAAATTATATATGAGTTCATGCAAATTCATAAAACTAGTCAAAATAAATAGTATTAATTTATTTACGTGTCAATTTCCTCGAAAATATAATTTCCGGGAAAATTTTACGTAAAGTACTTAAAATAATATAAAATAATTAAAATTAGCTTTAAACAAACAACAAACTCATAAAATATCATAAATATATATACAAAAATTATTAACACTGCATATCCCGATGCAGTATAAAAATATTTAAAAATTCGGGATATTATAGTGTAGTTGCCTGTATATATATTTATTATATATACTATTGAATGTGTGCCTTTGTCATTTAGCTATGCATGTATATATATTATAACAATTCACTTAGTGAGGTTTGACTCCCCTCCGTTGATTCATTTTTCAGGAAAGTCTTCGTCCTCAGACCTCAGTAACAGACTTTTACGTCGGATTTCTTCCGCTCCGGTCTTATTGTGTAAACTGCTTACCTGAATTTTATTTTGTAATCTAGATACTACAGTAGTTGTTTTAGTGAGTTGTATGTATTATATATGTATGAGATTTACATTTTAAAGTTTGAACCAAGAATTTGTATTGAAAGATTTTATATACATATGAGATGGATTTATGTTATTAAATGAGTTGATAAATTATTATTTTACTTTTGAGATTTTAATTTCCACTGCAAGATATTTTATCTATTTTATTATTATTGCATGTTTTTATATTTTCTTTAAAGCTTGCTACAGGTTCTAGATTCGAAAGAATTTCCGTTCCCTAGTGCCGGTCATGACCCCCTGTTTGGATCGTGACATTTATATAATGAATAAATAGTTAGGGATAATTAGAATAGAACTCTTATTTTAATCTAAGAATTTTACTATCAAGTCACATACTTGATGACCTTAGTAAGAATTAATCATTCATATAATTATCAAAAAATCAAATGATAATGAAATAACTCTTTATTAATAA
The DNA here is from genome assembly GCA_947683625.1 of Mallotus nudiflorus. NCBI lineage: Eukaryota > Viridiplantae > Streptophyta > Magnoliopsida > Malpighiales > Euphorbiaceae > Mallotus > Mallotus nudiflorus. The sequence continues at coordinate 157,434 of CANTUR010000476.1, read as the reverse complement.
AATAAGAAAATCAACACATAATCATAAATGATTGATCTAGTACATATTACTAATAGAAGCAGCATGGGGTTTTTGTATTTCTCATGCCATCAGGAATGATGGGGACCTCGCTTTTTTTAGTAGATGTCTTGCCTTTGTTCTCAAAAACCGGTTGCGGTCAAAATGCTAATTTGGCTTTTCTAAAGAAGCACATGCGTGCTACATTTGATAAGCGTCCTCAACCCTAGCGTACAACCAATAATCCTGATCATGTCCAGTCTGGTGATTTTCTGGCTGTGTCAAAGATTCGTGGTCGCTGGGGCGGATTTGAGACGTTGGAGAAATGGGTGACTGGTGCATTTGCTGGTCATATGGCAATTTGCTTGAAAGATGAAATGGGGAAACTTTGGGTGGTTGGTGAGTCAGGACATGAGAATGAAAAGGTTTGTGTTTAACAATGTCAGACACAGTAAGAAGTAATGCACTTCTTATGCCCTGTCTTAAACTTTGACACACATTGAGAAAATGATGAGTACATGATCAAATTCTGCAACAAATTTTATTTTTCTTTACATTGATTTTGATTTGCTGTCTCATTGCAAGCTTTTGTGTGTAGCTACAAGAAAATATTTTGTTTAAATGCTTTTGTTCTTCCATGTACCACTTTCAGAAGATAAAGGATGCAGTTGTTTTCTTCATTGACTCTCCTGGAACAGTATGTGTAGTCTTAAGTCTGTCTCAATTCCTCATCACCCATCACCCCCTCCCCTCCAAAAAAAAAAAAAATAATAATAATAATAAATAAATAAATTCTAAAGTTCTGTTGATCAAATTTACTTGCTTGCTTCCACTTTGATAAGTCTGGCGCTCAGTTTTTTTTTTTTTTTTTCATTTTAAAAATAAAGTTCAACTTGGCCCTCTAAGTTCCGATGGTAGCGGTATGATTAATTAATTAATAGATTAAAAGTTTGCATTCTTGTTTAAGAAATTTGGTACAATAACAAAAAATTGCAATCAATTTGTAAAATTCATCAGTATCTTCATATGAATGGTATTGGCCAAAAACAAAACCTTCATATCAATGGAAATAATAAAAATAATACTTAAAAACAGTATATTTATTACATATTATTCATATGTGACACAATCTAAACAATATATTATCTAAATATTATATGTATTTGAAATTCAAAAACAACATTTGAATTAAAAACAATATTTTTGTCACATATTATTCATATATGACACAATCTAAATATTACATTATCTGAATATTATATGTATTTGAAACTCAAAAATAGTATCTGAAAATTAAAAATAATATCTCAAAATTGTAAATACAATATACTATATGAATACTATTTGTATGTGAAACTATTATTCAAATATTTTGCTCCAACCAAAAGTCTATTTTCTAAATATTATCATTATTTGAAACTCAAAACAATATCTAAAACTAAAAATAGTATCAAAAATTAAAGACAATATCTCAAACTTATAAATATATTATACTATCTAAATATCATATGTTTGTAAAACTTCAAAATCGTATCTGATACTAATGTCAATATATTGTATGAATATTATTCAAAAATTTTCCTTCTCAAAAAGTATATTTTATGAATATTATTCGTATCAGAAACTCAAAACAATATTTAAAATTCAAAAAAATATCTGAAACTTCAAATCACATCAAATACTAAAACAATATATTATTTGAATATTATTCAAATATTTTCTTCCAACCAAAAGTATATTGTCTCAATATTATTAGTATCTAAAACTCAACATAGTATTTGAATATGGTAGTTTGAATAAGTATGTATTGTAAGAAAAATTATCAAAGACTCAGTTGGCCTTGAGTAATAAATTTCAAATATAATTATATTCAATTAATTAAATTAAAAAATTAAAAAAATTGATATATGCATATCAATTAAATTGAATTCAAGTGCCCATTTTTTTTCAAATGCATAAAACTTGAAAAAATTTTCATTTATTTCTAGTTTGTTATTTGTATATTTTAGTTTTTTTTGTGTGTATAAAATGAATAAAATAATATAAACCTAATATATGCATAAATATACAAATTTATATTTCAAAATATTTTTCTAGAATATCTGAAACTTTAATTATTTATTAAAACTAATATGAATTAGATAATTTAAATATTTTAATTATCTATCTATCTATCTATCTATCTATCTATATAAATATATATATATATATATATATATATATATATATATATATATATATATATAAACGAAAAACTAAAAGCTAAGAATAAAAAAAATTGAAAAAAATAAGGACAATAGAAAATGAGAATTAAATAATAAAAGATAGAAAATTAAAAAAATATATAATGGTAAAATAAAAAATGAAAAAAAAAGCATAATAGAGAATAAAGAAAAATAAAAAATAAAAAGAAATAAAAATAGGAAGAAATGAAAAATTGAAACAATAAGGATAATAGGGAGTAAGAAAAAATATAAAAAAATAAAAAATAGAGAAAGTAAAAATAAATAAAATAAAATAAAGGATACAAGCAAAAAAGAAAAAAAATAAAAAAGGATAAAATAAAAGAGAAAAAGAAGAAAAATAAAAAGATAATGAAGGATATTAATCGTTGTTATGCAATAGAAAGATAAAAAAAAAAAAAAAAAGTATAAGTATATCATCCAAAGAGTTATGTTTGGAAGGACTGAAACATTTTGGGTTAATTAAAAAAAAGATAAATACAATTTTGATTTGTGTGGTTTTACTTTTTGGTAAATCTAGTTTTTTTTTTTAATATTATGTGTTTAACATTTTTTTTTACATTTTAATACATTTCTAATAGATATTATTTAAATTTTATGTTTTAATGTAAAAATAATATATATTTTCAATGCTAAAATCATATAATGAGTAATATATCATTCAATTAACTATAACAAATGTACAAAAAATTATATTTAGATGTATTTTTAATCTAATTATAAATAAAAAGAAATAAATTTAAAATAAAATTAAAATATTTTTAAAAATAATCAATCAGTAAGATTAATCATAAATTATATATAGAATAAACTTATCATTAAAATTTAATATTATATTAATATTTTCTCATAAAATAATAATAATTTTAGTTAGAAGGTATTAAAGTGTAAAAAATGTGAAACATAGGTATTTAAATATAAAAAAAATTATAGGACTGAACTAGTTTTGTCAAAAAATAAAGCCATAAGAATCAAAATTGTAATTCTTTCTAAAAAAATTGGCAGATTTGGAAATTAAATTAATTGCAGAAATCTCAAGCTTTTGTACTTAGAGACATGACTTCAACCAGAGTTACAGTAATATGTATATTACTGTAACAATCGTAATTCACCAAACTGTAGATCATTTTGTGCCTTCTAAGTTATTATTGTCGCCATCAAACATTAGTCTTACATTAGGCGTTACAATTAATATAATTTTAATACTGAAAATAAATTTAATTTTCTCCATCATCTCATTTTCGTATATTATATGTAATCTAAAAAATGATTAGATATATAGCATACTATCATACAAAAAAAACTCCATATAGCCACTCACTAATTATTTTTCACTCTAAATCTGATGATGGATGTGCTACCTACATTTCATTTGATCTTTGTTGGCCTAATAATGAAATAAATCTTGGGATTACTCTCAATTAATTCCAAATTTTTTCAATGTTAATCATTTTGCAATGGCATAATAAGACAGCTTTTAAGGAGATCATGTTGAACATGTAACATAATATAAAAAATTCAACAATACTTTTTGCATTGTAATTTTTAAAATTAAATATTTAATAATCAATAAAATTTCGTCATATAACTCTGAATTTAAATGTAAATATACCATCAAATTACACACATATAAACAATAGCTTTAATTTTGAATTAAAAATATAAAATATAATTAAATACCTTGTATATTAAATATAAATATAAAAAACTAAAAATTTTAAGAAAATGTTTTAAAAACTAAAGGGGCTAAAATTATTTTTACTATAATTATTTATAAGGTTTTATATTGAGATTCGGGGATTGGATTGTGACTGAGGTCTAAGCAAATTCAGTACAAACTATAATCTAAATATTTTTAAAGATTTAATGCTTTCAAATAACTAATCAAAATTAACTGTTTCCATTTTTAGGGATATGATATATCTATTGAGCTTTAAACACTCAAATAATTTTAATTCAACTCTCTCAAACATTTAAGAATATAAAAATATTTTTGTAACTCTTATAATCCAAACTTTTATTTTTGAATTACTTGTTTGATAATTACAATGTAGGGAAAATGAGTATTTATACTAACCCCAAACTAATCCAAACCACTTAAAATGCTCATAAATAAATTAATACAAAATGTTTAAAGCCACATATTATATCCAATACATAACACCATACTAAAACATACAAGTGGAAAAACAACTTCACATGGTCTTAATTATCATGCCTCTCTTTTAGTTTTAGCCACAACTTTTCTTCTTTTGATTAAGAGCATACAACAAGTTTAATTATTCAACATTTCCCTTTAAACTTGTTTTATAATGCCAAATGTATTTCTCAATCTGACAAAATCTTCCTTCTTTAATGGCTTTGTGAAGATATCTGCAATTTGATATTGAGACTTCACATATTCTAATTTCACATCTTGCTTCATAATGCATTATCTTATGTAATGATTCTGAGTATTGATGTGTTTGCTTCGATCATGATACATTGGATTCTTGGCTAAAGCTATTGCTGACTTGTAGTCAACACGAATCTCTATTGGTTCCACTTGTGACATGTTAAATTCTTTTAACAAATTCTGGAGCCAAATTGCATGACTAACACACATCGTAGCAGCAACATACTTAGCTTCACATGTTGAGAGAGTGAAAATTGGTTGCTTCTTTAACATCCAAGTGAAAGCGAAGTCTCCTAAGAAAAACAAAAAACCAATTGTGCTTTTTCGATCATCGCTATCTCCGGCCTAATCATCGTCACTATATCCAATGAGCTTATAGTCATCAGAAACCAAATAATATAAGCCAAAATCTATTGTACCTATGAGGTAGCAAAGAATTTTGTTTGCACCCTTGAAATGAGTGGTTGTTAGAGTCTCCATATAACGATGCTCAAATCCTGTTATGTAGAAAATGTCGGGCCTTGTACAAGTTAGATGTCACAAACATCTAACTAGCCACTTAAAAAGTGTTGGATTAACCGTTTCTGCTTTATCATCTTTGAATAACTTAATTTCGCACTCCATCGGTGTGTTTATTAGGTTGTAATCATCCATATTGAATTTCTTGAGGATCTCCTTTGTGTAACTTTCTTGCGAGATAAAGATCTTATCTTTCTTTTGCTTGACTTTAATTTCAAGGTGGTATGCCATTAATCCAATATCCGTCATCTCGAACTCTTTCGTAATTGCCTTCTTAAAATCTTTAAACATGTTTACATTATTTTCGATGAAGATTAAGTCATCCACGTACAAGCAAATGGTCAAAACATTTCCATCTTTGATTTTGAAATAGAGAGCGTACTCATAGGGACATTTGGTGAAACCATTCTCTTGGAAGTACTTATCAATTCAACTGTTCCATGCTCTTGGTGCTTGCTTCAACTTGTAGAGAGCCTTCTTCAACCTAAAAACCTTGGACTCTTGTCTTTTGACTTCATAGCCTGGTGGTTGCTGAATGTAGACTTCCTCTTCAAGAACTCCATTTAGGAAAGTAGACTTTACATCCATCTAATGAATCTTCTACCTTTTTTGAGCTGCTAAAGAAATAATTAGTCTCACACTCTTTAAGCATGCAATAAGAACAAATAACTCATCATAGTAAATTTCAACTTTCTGACTGTAGCCTTTAGCAACTAGCCTTGCTTTGTGCTTTTTGACCTCTTATTTAGCATTCTTCTTTCTTCTATAGACCTATTTTACACCAATTGACTTGTGTCCCTTTGAAAGAGCAATAAGTTCCTATGTATCATTCTTTTCAATAGCTTTTATTTCATCATCCATTACATTTCTTCATTTTTCATCTTGCACAGCTTCTTGGAAGTTCATTGGTTCACAATCAATAAAAAGATTAAAAAAAGTGAGATTCTCTAGTCGATTAGTCACTCTATAAAGATATTTAAGACTTTTTGTGTATTCTCCATTTCTTTAAGCTAGGAAAGATGACAGTGAATTTTCTTCATCACTTTACATTGGAGAAGTAGGTGGTGTTATGTGCTCTTACTGAGGTTCACCTAGTTACTCCACTGGTGTTTGCTCTATTTCATCAAATTGAGGAAAGAAGTTGAATTCATCTATGGAAGAGTTAAATTCCCATTCAAATTCTTCGTCAAACATTACATTGTAGTTGATCACAAACTTCTTGCTATTTGGATTACATAGTTTGTGCCTTTTTGAATGAGTAGAATAGTCGATGAAAATGTATCTTTCACTTTTATCATCAAGCTTGGTTCTTATTTCATCTGGTACATAAACATGGGCTATAGTTTTAAATACTCTAAGATGAGAAATTCCAGGCTTTCTTCTGTTCTAGGCTTCTTATGGTGTCTTTCCCCAAACACTTCTTATTGCATATCAGTTGGATAGGTAGATTATTGTAGCTACTGCTTCAACCTAAAATTCTTTTGGTAAATGTTTGCTTTTGAGTATACTTTATGCCATATTAAGGATAGTTCTATTTTTTCTTTCTGCAATGCTATTTTATTGTGGATATCTCAAAATAGTGAGAAAATGCTGAATTCCATTTGTTACACAAAGTTCTTAGAATTCCTTTGAAGTGAATTATCCTCCTCGATATGATCTCAATGCTTTAATCTTTTGACTGCTCTCACTCTCTATAGTAGCTTTAAATGTCTTGAATGCTTCAAAGACTTCTGATTTCTACTTTAAGAAATATACCTAAGTTTTTCTTAAAAAATCATCAATAAAAAGAAGGAAATAGTTATTTTTATCGAGAGAGCTTAGAGTAATTAGCCTACACACATCAGTATGAATGAGCTATAATAGCTTCTTAGCTCTTGAGTATTATTCCGTAGGAAAACTATTTTTGAACTGCTTTCCAAGTAAACACCCTTCACAAAAATGATCTGGATGTTTGATGCAAGGTAGTCCTCTTACCATTCTATTCTTTGATAATGCTTCCAAGCTTCCAAAGCTAAGGTGCTCGAATTGAATATGCCTTAACCACGATGCATCTTTGTAATAAACTTTCAAACACTTTGCAACATTATTTTGAATATTCAAAGGAAACAGTCTATTCTTTCACATTTTTCTTTGGCTACTAAATCTTCTTTGCCATTTTTTTTATAAAAAGACTATAATCTTTTATATAAAAATCATAGCCTTTTTCTAAAAGCTGACCCATACTCAAAATGTTATATTTCATATCAGGCACATGATAGAAATTAAAAATTAATTGATGACTATCATTTTTAACATAAATAGGGATGTTACCTCTTCCTTTTACTGACACTTCTGAATCATTACCAAAGGAAACATTGCCAGCTATTGATTCATTGAGTTCTATAAACATATTTATTTTTCCATACATATGGTTGCTTGCACTAGTATCAAGGTACTAAGTATTTTTTTGATCTCCAACATTGTCTCTACAGGCTAGTAGTGTTGTCTTCTCCTTGATCTTTGCTTTTATATAGTTGGTCTTCTCTTCAACCTTAATGTTGGGAGTTCTACATTCTAATGCATAATGCTTATAATTTTGACAATTATAATATTAAACTTAGGATTTATTATACATTCTAATGCACATAATGCCTAAAATTTCTGAGTTTAGGTTGCCCCTCCCATAACTTTTTATAGAACTTTCACCTTTCTCATAGTTATTGAAGTTACTATTGTAAGAACTTCAACCTCATCCATAACCATAGCTTCCACCTTATCCACGAATTCTCCTTCTCCCTCGGCCATATTGAATTCTTTTATTGCCTTAACTTTCATGCATATCCTTGAGCTGCAGTTTGAGGAGTTGTCCAGAGATTCATTGTTGTTTATTGTGCTTCTCTTCATAGGCTTGTAATGAGCCTAAATTCTGCTTAATCTTCATTTCCTTTAAGTTTTTAGTCTCTTTTATTGCAACAATAATATGCTCAAACTTTAGGTTTAATGAGCGGAGTATCTTTTCTATTATTCTCACATCTTTTAGCTTTTCACCATTGCTTTTTAGTTGATTTGAAATAACCAAAACTCTAGAGAAATAATTAGAAATGGACTCACCACCTTTCATGTGTACAGATTCAAACTCCCTTTTTAAAGTTTGAAGACGTACCTTCTTCACTTTTTCTTCTCCTTTATATGATGTTTACAGCTTCTTCCATGCCTGTTTAACAGATGTTGTATTTGAAATTTTCTTAAAACTATCATTTTTTAGGGCTTGATAAATCAGAAAGAGAGCCTTCTTGTTCTTCTTTCTTAATCTTTTAAACTATTCTCTTCATACTAGGATAGTGATGCCTCATCTTGTGGCTCAATGTAACCTTTCTCTATGATATCTTAAACATCATGTGCACCAAGAAGAGCTTTCATTTTAATACTCTAATTGTTGTAATTGTTGTTGTTAAGTGTTAGGACTTGGAAGGATGCCACACTATTTTCCATATTACTTAATCTCAAAAGAATTTGCAAAATCTAATTGCACGGATGGATTCGGAATGCCGAAAAATCTTAAGAGGGACTCCGGTCAAAAGTCAACATGGTCAATGGCTGAGCTTGACATGGCTTCACGACTGGTTTGACTCGGCTCCTCAACTTGGCTTGAACTAAGTGATTGGACTGGGTTTCTGGCAGCAAAGGCGTGTTCGACCTCCAATTGGGATGATTTCAGCAGCTTTGGATTCATCTTTCTAAGAGCTTTGATTTGGTATGCTATATACCAATATTTGGCTCTAATACCACTTTGTTGAACTCTAAACACTCAAACAATCTTAATTTAACCCTTTCAAATACTCAAGAACATAAAAATATTTCTATAACTCTTATAACTCAAGTTTTTATTTTTGAATTGCTTGCTTGATAATTACAATGCATGGAAGATGGGGTATTTATACTAACCCCAAACTAATACAAACCACTTAAAATGCTCATAAATAAATTAATATAAAATGTTTAAAGCCACACTTTATATCCAACAAGTAACACCACACTAAAACATAAAAGTGGAAAGACAACTTCACATGGTCATAATCATCATGCCTTTTTTTTAGTTTTAGCCATAACTTTTCTTCTTTTGATTAAGAGAATAAAATAAGTTTAATTATTCAACAATATCTCTTTCATTAACACAACTAGAATTCGAAGAAAGCTCTAGAAACAAGCAGTGATAGAGCTGTCTGCTTATGGCTTCTCCTAAATATATTTGTAGTTTATAAGGCCAAACGCTCATATTGGAACCCAACATTTGACCTTAATTGCGTATTGGACATTTACTGAGTACAATTAAGTCCTGTAACTATTTTTTAGTAAAATTAAGTTCTATAGATTAATAAAAAATTAATTTTACTAACAAAAAAAATTGATAATTTTTTTTAAATATATATATAACATAATCATAAAGCTTTAAAAGTTTTTAAACCTATAAAATATATTTTTAAAATTTTTTCTTGAATTTTAAAAACTTTACAATTAAGTGATATATTTTTCAAATAATTGACCACTTTTATTCATTAATATAAATAGCAAATTGAAAATTCACCCAAAAATTTAATTTAATGGTTGAATGAAATTTTTTAAAATTTCATTAATTAGTTAAAATTTTTAAATCTATACAATAATTGATAAATATTTTTTATTAAATTATTAAAATTAAAATTTAGATAAATTATCAATTTGCTATTTATGTTAATGAATAAAATTCGAAATTTATTTGAATTATATATCAGTTAGTTGTAAAGTTTTTAAAATTCAAGAAAAATTTAAAATATATTTTATAGGATTAAAAACTTCTAAAACTTTATATATATATATATAAAATAAAATCTATCAATTTTGTTTATTAGAAACCCTTAAAATTAAATTTTTATTAATCTATAGAACGTAATTGTACTAAAAAAATTATAGGATTTAATTGTACTTAGTAAAGGTTCAATATGGTCTTAATTTACAAAGGTAAATTTCCAATTTGTCTCAAAAAAATTTTGAAGATCTAATATGCAATTAAAGTAAAATGTTGGGTTCCAATTTGAACGTTTGGCCTTAGTTATAACTATCTACCTGAGTGAGGAGTAGCGATGTTCTGAGTTTTAGATTCAGAGCTAGCCGCAAAAAGCTCACCAACTCTTGGCCAAGCCAAGTACACTATCTATTGCAAACTATACTTCATATATCAGTTACAGGTGAATAATTAAGTTGCAACAATGTGTATTTTTATCTGATGGAGTTGATATTTTTCTCTAATATTAGGAATCAGTTTTATTATTATTATTATTATTATTATTATTATTATTCTTGAAGAAAAAAAAATCATCTTCACATATATCACATCCTGAAAACATTTTTAGGTCTAACTAGTAGAAAATTTCCCATTTTGAACACGTTTTCATATAAAAAATTTTAGAATACTCATCAAAAGCACTTTTAAACCGTTTCCACAAATTTGAAAATGCATTTAAAGATAAATATAAAAAGCAATATATATTTTCCTTAATTAAATAAAATGATTTATAATTACACTATTAATTGATAGTAATACTCTTTTTTTTTACGCTATGATTATAATAACAGTGTGTCACAAGAAAAAATACAACAATATTTCTTCGATAGTATATTAGTAATTTTTTGTATACTTCTAGTGTAATTGGTGCCACACAATAGATTGTCATTTTATACTATTTCCAGCAACATATAGTTAGCAGAATGTTTATTGCATTCTGCTCGTTATTTTATTATATATTTTTCTCATTCGATTCTAAAAGCTCTAGTTTTATTAATAATAATATTGATGATAATTAGGAGAAAGGATTAATAGAAATGAATGTAATTGATAAATTATTGATGAATTGAGGTACATAGTTTGTCCTAGGTGAAGAATAAAATTCAGAGAAAAAGAGAAAATTCAAGAGAAATATTTTTTCATATCATTCAAAGAAGGGTGACACTCTTTATATATACACGCAGGAATCCTAATCACAACCTAATTAGGAATAGAATAACATCCTAAATAGAATAGAACTTTATTCCTATGTCACGACTCAAAACAGGGGCCATGACCGGCGCTAGGGAACGGGAATTCTTTCGAATCCGGAACCCGTAGCAAGCCTAAAAATAAAATAAACATGCAATAGTAATAACAATATATAAGGCAGCGGAAATAAAAATCATAAGTATCATAATAACATTTCCACTAACTGGATTTAAATCAAATCCTCATCATTACATATATATAAACTCTTTTAATACAAATCCAGTTCAAATATAATACAACATCTCTTTAATAATTTAACGACTACTGCGGTGTCTAGATAAAATAAAACTCAAGACTCAGAGAAATAGTTTACACAAAGAAGCCGGGGCAGAAGAAATCCGGCATACAGGCCTGCTACTGAAGTCTGAAGAAGATGACTCTCCTAAAAAATGGTCAACGGAGGGGAGTCAGACCTCACTGAGTGAATTACTATAATATACATACATGCATACTAAATGACAATGCATACAATCAACAGTATATATCTAATATGTATATATACAGGCAATACACACAGATGTAGTAAAATTATTTTATATATTTTTTTTATTAAAATCATTGTTTATGAAGGATCAAATAGAACCTTAGAAAAATCGCAACCTCAAACAGTGTTAGACAACACTCTAGCCATACAGGCTCACTTATTCCAAATATATCCACTTAATCCATTTAGACGGTAGACTGGCCTCGAGACACTAAGTCGACCGAGCTCCAGCAGTCTGACTGTCAGTGTGATTGACCCCGAGACACTAGGTCAACCGAGCTCCAGCAATCACACCTCCAAACCATATCTCACACATCAAATAATCATATCCAGTCAATATCCACAAATGGTTAGTAGTATAGCCTAAATGCTATAAGCGCACCGGTACGTACTCGGTCCTAGTGCTGCCCACTAGGTAGCACGTTCTATTGATATCCTTCATTAATAAATATAAAACATTCATTCACAAATAAATGATGCATGAATTTAAATAAAATAACAATATAAACCATATATATACTAGAAATATATAAAAAATAAACCAGGTATATTTCGAGTATATATACGTCAAATAAATCTAATCAATTATAAATTAAGCTAGAAATGTAATTAAAAACATTTTAAATATAATTTATTAATAAAACATGCATATAATTTAATATATACCAAAAATAAACCAAAAATAAACTAAAAATATACTTAAATACAAATCACATTATTTATGCATATTTAATCAAAATAAAACATATATTTCTAAAATCATGCATCCTTGTAATATCCTGTGTTTTTAAAATATTTTTACATTGTACCGGGATATACAGTGTTAATAATTTTTGTATATATATTATGAAATTTTCACGAGTTGATATGTATTTAAAACCTATTTTTATTACTGTGTATTATTTACAGTCCTTTACGTAAAATTTTCCCGGGACTTGTATTTTCGGGGAAATTTTCACGTAAATAATTTATTATTAATTATTTTAAATATATTTTCGGACTTGCATGAACTCATACATATTTTTAAAATATTAAAAACCGTATATACATATAAATATTTATTTAATTAGGGTTTAATATTACCCTAATATTTTATTAATTATTTATTTGTTTTATTGTTATTTAATTAATTTTATTTAGTATAAATTATTAAAATATTAAATTTTATGTGTGTGGTGTATATTTAATGTGTGTAATTTAATATTATTTTATTATATAGTGTAAAGTATATATATATACATATATACATTAAAAATAAAAAATTTTGCCAAATTACCATTTTGCCCCTCCCTCTCCTTCTTCTCTCCCGATCGTTCACCCTCACTGCGCCTCCCATTCCAGCATGCTGGACCGCCCCTCGCCGCCACCAGCTGCCGTCAACCTCCTCCCCCTTCCTTCCTCTTCCTCTCCGACGTGACCAGGCCACCGGAAGCCCGCTGGAACGCCCGGAATCCGCCATGGCAGCAAATTGAGCTTCTTGCCGTCGACGATGATTCCGGCCACCATTTCGTGCACCGCCGGTCTTCATCGACTCCTTGAGCTCCGGTGATTCCAATTCTAAGCTCCTTTCGGCCTGAAATCAAGTGGATTTTGAGGTTTGAGCTAAAACTCAATTCGGTCACATTAGGGTTTTCAATTTTTTTGAGCTTCGAATTGATTGATTCATGGAAACTCCCTTCACAAATGTTCATCCTAGTAGCTTAATATACATGTATGAATTTTGGTGGAATTTTTGGATTTTTGGGTATTTTTGAATATTTTAATATTATTTTCTAATTTTCGGAAATTAATTATTTAAATTATGAAATTGGGGTTTATGGTTAAATTAGGTGTTGAAATGAATTATAGGAATTTATTTGGAATTTTTATGAATTTCTAAGTATTTATTTTGAATTATTGAAGTTTATGTGATTTTGAGAAATTAGGGTTAAATGTGTTTTTAATTGAATTTAATTGGTTAATTGAGTTTAATTATTGATATTATTGATAAATATATTGAGAAAATTAATTTTTGATAATTGTATAATTTTTGGTGAATTTTTGAAGTAATTTAAGTATATTTACATATATAGGGGTATTTTGGTAATTTTACCCTAAATTGGCAAAAAATGTAATTTAATTGGTTTTAATAGTTATTTAAAGTATAAAAATGATTTCTACAAATTATTTAGTATTTTTAACTAATTAAAACTATTTTTCGTGAATTATTTTCAATTATATATATAATATACGATTTTTCTAATAAAATGAGTTTTTATCGGTTTTTACAGTGTTTTAAGGCTAATTATGTAATTTCTACTTATAAAATGAATTTCTATGTTGTAAGGATATTTTTGGTATATCTGGAATTGTTCTGTGATTGTGGACCCCGGTCGGTAGACTGTAGTTTGGAGTCCGACCAAGGGGTTATTGATTTGTGTTGAGCCTATTTTTTGAAGTGTATTTCTTTGCAGGGTCGGCTCTACTCTTTTGAGTAGAGAGATGTCCGTTTTACAGGAGAGGTTCTGCCGAATTTTCGATAGAATTCTCGTAAAACGTGATGTCCAGTCGAACCCTAATTCTGTTTCCGTATTTAAATACTCTAGATTGAATTCTAGGATTTCTGTTAGGGTTTATTCTGATGTCTATTATTTATTGCTTGTTTAGTTGCGCCGAGACCGAGGGCTAGTGGACCAGGCCCGTCGGACCCGTCTCGTGGAGCGCACTAGGTGAGTTACTATACTATATATATATGCTTAGGATGCATGATTTAGAAATACATGTTTTATGTTGATTAAATATGCATAAATAAATTGATTATTTCTTAAGTTTATATTAAGTATATTTTTGGTTTATTTTTGGTATATAATAAATTATATACATGTTTTGTTAATAAAATATATTTAAAATGTTTTTAAATATATTTTTAGTTTAATTTATGATTTGACTGGATTTATTTGACGTATATATACTCGAAATATACCTGGTTTACTTTTGGTATAGTTCTGGTATATATATTGAGTATATTGTTATTTCATTTACATTCATGCATCATTTATTTTTAATGTTTTATATTATTAATGATGAAGGATATCAATAGAACGTGCTACCTAGTGGGCAGCACTAGGACCGAGTACGTACCGGTACGCCTATAGCTTTAGGCTATATTACTAACTATTTGTGGATATTGATTTGATATGATTATTGATATGTGTGAGATATGGTTTGGAGGTGTGATTGCTGGAGCTCGGTTGACCAAGTGTCTCGGGGCCAATCATACTGGCAGTCAGACTGCTGGAGCTCGGTTGACTTAGTGTCTCAGGGCCAGTCTACTGTCTAAATGGATTAAGTGGATATATTTGGATTAAGTGAGCCTGTATGGCTAGAGTGTTGTCTAACACTATTTTTAAGGTTGCGATATTCTAGGGTTCTATGTGATCCTTCATAAATGATGATTTTCATTAAAACATATAAAATGATTTTTCTGCATCTGTGTGAAATTGCCTGTATATATATTAGATATATATATACTGTTGATTGTATGCATTGTCACTTAGTGTGTATGTATATATATTATAGTAATTCACTCAGTGAGGTCTGTCTCCCCTCCATTGATAATTTTTCAGGAGAGTCAACTTCTTCAGACCTCAGTAGCAAGTCGATACGCCGGATTTCTTCCGCCCCGGCTTCTTTGTGTAAATTATTTACTTGAGTCTTATTTATTTTATCTAGACACTGCATTAGTTGTGAATTAAAGTATTGGATTTCATGTATTTTATATAAAGAGATGTATTATATTGAAACTGGATTTGTGTTAAAAAGATTTTATATATATGCGATGAGATGAGATTTGATTTAAATCCAGTGGTGAAAATGTTATTATTATATTTATGATTTTTATTTTCGCTGCATATTATATGGTTATTGTTATTATTGCATGATTTATTTTATTTTTAGGCGTGCTACGGGTTCCGGATTCGAAAGAATTCCCGTTCCCTAGCGCCGGTCATGGCCCCTGTTTTAGGTCATGACAAAGTTGGTATCAGAGCGGAGTTCTGTGTCAGGGCTTAGTTATGTGAGTTGTGGCCCTAGTTTTAAAGTTGTGTTTTCTGTTGGACTACTGCAGTGTATTAGGTTCGAGTATGTCTTGATGAGTATTCCTTGCTGTAGTTTTCAGCGTTATTCCTCCGTTGTCTGTTTTTTCTGAATCTTTTCGTTTGTCTTTTCAGTATGAGGAGGCGAGCGCGTGTCGCTCCATCGGTCATTGAGGCCGAGGATGATGAGTCTTTTCAGGATGAGGTTTTACCTCCTGAGCAGCCAGTTAGACGTAGAGGTCGTGGCAGAGGTAGACCTCGAGGAGCCGCAGGTCGCCGTAGGCAGAGAGAGTTATAGGACGAGGAGCCTGTTGAGCCTGAGTTTGATGTTCCTGTTCCTCCAGTTGTTCAGCCTGCCTATCAGCAGGGTATGTCTAACCCTGAGGCAGCTTTGTTCTATGCCAGAGTTAGCAGGATTGCTTTTGATGGTACTTCTGATCCTTTAGATTTTCTGCATGCGATTAAGACTAGGACTCGGACTGCTCATACCGAGTACCAGCGGATCATGATCGTTGAGTTATCTGTCGAGGGACCAGCCTTAGATTGGTTCATTCATGTAATATCCCGTGTTTTTAAAAATATTTTTACACTGTACCGGGATATACAGTGTCAATAATTTTTGTATATATATTACGATATTTTTATGAGTTGTTATGTATTTTAAACCTATTTTAATTACTGTGTATTATTTTCAGTGTTTTACGTAAAATTTTCCCGGGACTTGCATTTTCGGAGAAATTTTCACGTAAACAATGTATTATTAATTATTTTAAATATATTTTCGGACTTGCATGAACTCATGCGTATTTTTAAATTAGTAAATAAAGCCTGTGTGTGTATAATTATTTAATTAGGGTTTATTATTACCCTAATATTTTATTAAGTATTTATTTGTTTTATTGTTATTTAATTAATTTTATTTAGTATAAATTATTAAATTATTTAAATTATGAAATTAGAGTTTATGGTTAAATTAGGTGTTGAAATGAATTATAGGAATTTATTTGGAATTTTTATGAATTTCTAAGTATTTATTTTGAATTATTGAAGTTTATGTGATTTTGAGAAATTAGGGTTAATTGTGTTTTAAATGGAAATTAATTGGTTAATTGAGTTTAATTATTGATATTATTGATAAATATGTTGAGAAAATTAATTTTGGATAATTGTATGATTTTTGGTGAATTTTTGAAGTAATTTAAGTATATTTATATATATAGGGGTATTTTGGCAATTTTACCCTAAATTGGCTAAAAATGTAATTTAATTGGTTTTATTAGTTTTTTAAGGTATAAAAATGATTTCTACAAAATATTTGGTATTTTTAACTAATTAAAACTATTTTTCGTGAATTATTTTCAATTATAAATATAATATACGATTTTTCTAATAAAATGAGTTTTATCGGTTTTTACAGTGTTTTAAAGGTTAATTATGTAATTTCTACCTATGAAATGTATTTCTATGTTGTAAAGATATTTTCGGTATTTCTGGAATTATTCTGTGTTTGTGGACCCCGGTCGGTAGATTGTAGTCTGGAGTCCGACCGAGGGGTTGTGAATGAGATGTGGTGTTTTTTTTCGAAGTGTATTTTCTTTGCAGGGTTGGCTCTACTCTTTTGAGTAGAGAGATGTCCGTTTTACAGGGGAGGTTCTGCCGAATTTTCGGTAGAATTATCGTAAAACGTGATATCCAGTCGAACCCTAATTTTCGATTCTGTGTTTAGTACTCATAGATTGAATTCTAGGATTTCTGTTAGGTTTATTCTAATGTCGGTTATTTATTGCTTGTTTAGTTGCGCCGAGACCGAGGGCTAGTGGACCAGGCCCGTCGGACCTGTCTCGTGGAGCGCATTAGGTGAGTTACTATATTATATATATATGCTTAGGATGCATGATTTTAGAAATATACATTTTATGTTGATTAAATATGCATAAATAAATTGATTATTTCTTAAGTTTATATTAGTATATTTTTGGTTTATTTTTGGTATATACTAAATTATATGCATATTTTGTGAATAAAATATATTTAAAATGTTTTTAAATATATTTCCAGCTTAATTTATAATTTGATTGAATGTATTTGATATATATATACTCGAAATATACCTGATTTACTTATGGTATATTTCCGGTATATATATGGATTATATTGTTATTTCATTTACATTCATGCATCATTTATTTTTGTGAATGAATGTTTTACATTATTAATGATGAAGGATATCAATAGAACGTGCTACCTAGTGGGCAGCACTAGGACCGAGTACGTACTGGTACGCCTATAGTATTTAGGCTATATTACTAACTATTTGTGGATATTGATTTGATTATGATTATCGATATGTGAGATGTGATTTGGAGGTGTGATTGCTGGAGCTCGGTTGACCAAGTGTCTTGGGGCCAATCACACTGGCAGTTAGACTGCTGGAGCTCGGTTGACTTAGTGTCTCGGGGCCAGTCTACTGTCCAAATGGATTAAGTGGATATATTTGGAATAAGTGAGCCTGTGTGGCTAGAGTGTTGTTTAACACTATTTTCTGAGGTTGCGATATTCTAGGGTTCTATGCGATCCTTCATAAAAGATGATTTTCAAATAAAATATATAAAAATGATTTTATTGCATCTGTGTGTAATTGCCTGTATATATATACATATTATATATACTGTTGACTGTATGCATTATCACTTAGTGTGTATGTATATATATTATAGTAATTCACTCAGTGAGGTCTGACTCCCCTCCGTTGACTATTTTTCAGGAGAGTCAACTTCTTCAGACCTCAGTAGCAGGTCGATACGCCGGATTTCTTCCGCCCCGGCTTTTTTGTGTAAATTATCTACTTGAGTCTCATTCATTTTATCTAGACACTGCAGTAGTTGTGAATTAAAGTGTTGGATTTCATGTATTTTATTTTAAAGAAATGTATTATATTGAAACTGGATTTGTATTAAAGATTATATACATCTATATGATGAGATTTTGATTTAAATCCAGTTGATATGGATGATATTATGATATTATGATTTTTATTTTTCATTGCATATTATACTGTTACTGTTATTATGGCATGATTTATTTTATTTTTAGGCTTGCTACGGGTTCCGGATTCGAAAGAATTCCCGTTCCCTAGCGCCGGTCATGGCCCCTGTTTTGGGTCGTGACAAAGTTGGTATCAGAGCGGAGTTC
Organism: Mallotus nudiflorus; assembly: GCA_947683625.1. Classification (NCBI taxonomy): domain Eukaryota; kingdom Viridiplantae; phylum Streptophyta; class Magnoliopsida; order Malpighiales; family Euphorbiaceae; genus Mallotus; species Mallotus nudiflorus. The sequence continues at coordinate 138,479 of CANTUR010000476.1, read as the reverse complement.
TGTGTCAGGGCTTAGTTATGTGAGTTGTGGCCCTAGTTTTAAAGTTGTGTTTTCTGTTGGACTACTGCAGTGTATTAGGTTCGAGTATGTCTTGATGAGTATTCCTTGCTGTAGTTTTCTGCGTTATTCCTCTGTTGTCTATTTTGTCTGAATCTTTCCGTTTGTCTTTTCAGAATGAGGAGGCGAGCGCGTGTCGCTCCACCGGTCGTTGAGGCCGAGGATGATGAGTCTTTTCAGGACGAGGAGTCTTTTCAGGACGAGGTTTTACCTCCTGAGCAGCCAGTTAGACGTAGAGGTCGTGGCAGAGGTAGACCTCGAGGAGCGACAGGTCGCCGTAGGCAGAGAGAGTTACAGGACGAGGAGCCTGTTGAGCCTGAGTTTGATGTTCCTGTTCCTCCAGTTGTTCAGCCTGTTCAGCCTGCCTATCAGCAGGGTATGTCTGACCCTGAGGCAGCTTTGTTCTATGCCCGAGTTGGCAGGATTGCTTTTGATGGTACTTCTGATCCTTTAGATTTTCTGCATGCGATTGAGACTAGGACTCGGACTGCTCATACCGAGTACCAGCGGATCATGATTGTTGAGTTATCTGTCGAGGGACCAGCCTTAGATTGGTTCATTCAGATGATCCAGCCCTATATGATGACGATGACGTGGGCTCAGTTTCGAGAGCGGTTCATGAGGAGATTTTGTCCAGAGTCTCTTCGTTTGAGTTATCGTCTCCGGTTGACCAGTATTTCTTATGGAGATCGATCTGTAGAGGAGTATACCCGAGAGTTTCTTCGTTTGGGTAGATATGCTGAGGATCTGATGCGAGATCAGTATTTCGCGGTTACTACATATGTTACTGGTTTGGGTTCTGCTTTTGCTGGTATGCCTACAGCAGGTCTTACTCTCGAGTCTGTGATTGAGCTAGCCAAGGAGATCGAGCTGAGATTAGTTAGGCAGGGAGCGATGCCTGATTATTACCAACTGGGAGTTCAATTGAGTGGATCGCAGGCTACTCCATATTCGAGTTTTCATGTTGGTTCGAGTAGTTAGCAGCGAGGTTCGACTCAGCAGAGTCAGAGACAGCAGCAGCGAGTGCATCGGAGCAGTAGACATGGCCGTGGAGGTCAGCGTAGATCGTTCAGATTTGGGTCAGGTGCTTCGAGCAGCAGTAGTGGTCGTAGTTCTGGATCAGCGGCCAGTGTTTATCAGACTTGTGGTAGAGTCCATCAGGGACCGTGTTATCTGACACCACTGACATGCTTCAGATGCGGGCAGACAGGACATTTTGCCAGATCGTGTCCTTATTCCGGATATCAGTAGCAGCAGATTCCGCGATTCCCACAGTAGTCGATTGCTAGTGCAGCACCCGTGCCATTTCAGTTGCCACCAGCCCAGCATCAGAGTTCCACTCAGTTTGTTCCACAGCAGAGTCGTGGTAGAGGTACGAGAGGAGGTGCTAGAGGTGTTGGCCAGGCTTCTACCAGTCAGCAGGGAGGTCGAGGCCAGGCGAGAGTTTTTCATCTGACTCAGCAGGATGCTCAGGCATCTAATGCAGTCGTGGCAGGTATTGTTTCTGTTTGTTACCTGGAAGCTTGGGTTTTGTTTGATCCGGGTGCCACGCATTCATTTATTTCTCCTATTTTTGCTTCTAAATCTTGTTGGCAAGCTTCGAGGATGGCTTTTCCTTTGTCTGTTGCCACTCCTTTGAGCGATTCTTCGGACGCTGATATTGTTCTTTCTGGTTGTCCAGTTCTCGTGGGAGATAGAGAATTACCCGCTGATTTGATTTTGTTGGATGTGATGGAGTTCGATGTTATTTTGGGAATGGATTGGTTATCTCAGCACTATGTCGTGGTAGATTGCAGGAATAAAGAGGTGACTTTTAGAATTCCTGATGAAGTAGAGTTTAAGTTTGTTGGTGATAGGAGTTCAGCACCTCAGAATCTTATTTCTGCTATTACGGCTAGGAAGTTATTGAAGAAAGGATGCCAGGGATATTTGGCATTGGTTAGGGATATGTCAGTGGAGAAGTTGTCACTCACAGATGTTCCTGTTGCTTATGAGTTTCCTGATGTTTTTCCCGAGGAGTTACCAGGTTTACCACCTCACAGAGAGATTGAGTTCTGTATAGATGTGGTACCAGGTACTACTCCTATATCTATGCCACCCTATCGTATGGCTCTTGCAGAGTTGAGAGAGTTGAAGGAGCAGTTGCAAGAGTTATTGGACAAAGGTTTTATCAGACCTAGTGTTTCTCCTTGGGGTGCACCAGTCCTGTTTGTGAAGAAGAAGGATGGTACCCTGAGACTGTGCATTGACTACAGAGAGTTGAATAAGGTGACGGTGAAGAACAAGTATCCTCTCCTGAGGATAGATGATTTGTTTGATCAGCTACAGGGTGCACAGTTCTTTTCTAAGGTTGACTTAAGGTCGGGTTATCATCAGTTGCGGATTAGTGAATTCGATATTCCTAAGACAGCGTTCCGCACTAGATATGGCCATTATGAGTTTCTGGTGATGTCTTTTGGTTTGACTAATGCACTAGCAGCTTTTATGGACCTGATGAACAGAGTATTCAGATCGTATGTGGATCAGTTTGTAGTAGTCTTCATTGATGATATACTGGTATATTCGAGGAGTATGGAAGAGCACGTATATCACTAGAGGATTGTACTACAGACACTGAGAGATCATCAGCTTTATGCTAAATTCTCGAAGTGTGATTTCTGGATGGAGAGTGTTTCTTTTCTTGGACACGTAGTGTCTAAAGAAGGTATTCAGGTTGATCCACAGAAGGTTGAGGCAGTATCTGAGTGGCCTAGACCTACTTCTGTTACAGAGATTCAGAGTTTTCTGGGTTTAGCCGGGTATTATATGCGGTTTGTGCAGGATTTTTCCAGGATTGCAGCCCCTATGACTCGCTTGACTCAGAAGAATGTTAGATTCAAGTGGTCAGAAGCTTGTGAGAACAGTTTTCAATTGTTGAAGGAGAAGTTGACCACAGCGCTAGTATTAGCTTTGCCTAATAGTGTGGATAAGTTCACGGTTTACTGTGATGCTTCTAGAATTGGTCTTAGTTGTGTGTTGATGCAGAATGGAAGGGTGATAGCCTATGCTTCGAGGCAGTTGAAGAAGCATGAGCATAACTATCCTACACATGATCTAGAGATGGCTGCAGTGATCTTTGCTTTGAAGATTTGGAGACATTATTTGTACGGGGTGACTTGTGAAATATTTACTGATCACAAGAGCCTTAAGTACATTTTTCAGCAGCGAGATCTGAATTTGAGGCAGAGGAGATGGTTGGAATTGTTGAAGGATTATGATTGCAAGATTCTTTACCATCCGGGTAAAGCTAATGTTGTAGCAGATGCCTTGACTAGGAAGTCTTCAGGTAGTCTTGCTCACATCGGTGTTGAGAGGAGACCATTGATCCAAGAATTGCATCTGTTGGTGGATCAAGGTCTGATGATGAAGATTAGTAGATCAGGTGGACTGTTAGCTCAGTTTAAAGTACGATCTGTACTGAGGGATAGGATTAAAGCAGCTCAGAGCCGAGATCCTATTCTAGAAGAGCTTGCAGAGAATGTCAGAGCAGGGAAGTTCACTGATTTCACACTTGATGATGATGGTGTGTTGTGGATCAGTGGTAGATTGTGTGTTCCTGATGTGGATGACTTGAGAGAGGAGATTTTAGAGGAAGCACATTCTACAGCCTACATCGTTCATCCGGGTGTTACTAAGATGTACCACAGTATCAGAGATCTATACTGGTGGGATGGATTGAAGAAGGATGTCGCTGACTATGTTGCTAAGTGCTTGACGTGTCAGCAAGTGAAAGCCGAACATCAGAAGCCTTCTGGGAAGCTTCAGCCTCTTCCTATTCCCGAGTGGAAGTGGGAAAGGATAGCTATGGATTTTGTGGTCGGTTTACCTCGTTCGAAGGATGGATACGACTCCATCTGGGTGATTGTAGACAGATTGACGAAGTCTGCACATTTCTTGCCTGTGAAAGCCACATATTCAGTTGCTAGATTGGTGAAGTTGTACGTGAAGCATATTGTATGCCTTCATGGAGTACCTGTGTCCATTGTGTCAGATAGAGGTTCGGTGTTTACTTCTCGTTTTTGGCAGAAGTTGCAGGAAGCGATGGGCACTAGGTTGGATTTCAGTACTGCTTTTCATCCTCAGACAGATGGTCAGTCTGAGAGGACGATCCAGACACTGGAAGATATGTTGAGGATGTGTGTCTTGGATTTGGGAGGTAGCTGGGATGATCATTTGCCACTTGTTGAGTTTGCATATAATAACAGCTACCATAGCAGTATTGGCATGGCACCATACGAGGTGTTGTATGGAAGGAAGTGTAGATCCCCGTTGAGTTGGGATGAGATTGGTGAGAGAGTTTTGACTGGACCAGAGATGGTTCAGGATGCAGCAGAGAAAGTCGTCGTGATTAAGCGCAGATTAGAGACCGCAGTTAGCAGACAGAAGAGTTATGCGGATCCTAGGCGCAGAGATGTGGAGTTTCAGGTTGGAGATTTCATTTTTCTGAAAGTATCTCCGATGAAGGGTGTGATGAGATTTGGCAGGAAGGGTAAGTTAGCACCGAGATACATTGGACCGTTTGAGATTCTGGAGAGAGTTGGTACTATTGCATATCGGTTGGATTTGCCTCCGAGTATGTCACAGGTGCATCCAGTATTTCATATCTCGATGTTGAGGAAGTATATCTCAGACCCTTCACACGTGTTGTAGCCCGATAATGTAGAAGTGAGTGAAGATTTGACGTTTGTGGAAGAACCTGTGGCGATCGTTGATTATCAAGTTCGACAGTTGCGATCAAAGTAGATTCCGATGGTCAAGGTTCTATGGCGTAGCGATAGAGTTGAAGAGCATACGTGGGAGACTGAAGCTGAGATGCGAGCTTCTTACCCGTATCTCTTTCCTTCTCGATCTTTTCTTTTTAGAATTCGGGGACGAATTCTTGTAAGGGGGGGAGACTGTAATATCCCGTGTTTTTAAAAATATTTTTACATTGTACCGGGATATACAGTGTCAATAATTTTTGTATATATATGATGATATTTTTATGAGTTGTTATGTATTTTAAACCTATTTTTGTATTATTTTCAGTGTTTTACGTAAAATTTTCCCGGGACTTGCATTTTCGGGGAAATTTTCACGTAAACAATGTATTATTAATTATTTTAAATATATTTTCGGACTTGCATGAACTCATGCGTATTTTTAAATTAGTAAATAAAGCCTGTGTGTGTATAATTATTTAATTAGGGTTTATTATTACCCTAATATTTTATTAAGTATTTATTTGTTTTATTGTTATTTAATTAATTTTATTTAGTATAAATTATTAAATTATTTAAATTATGAAATTGGAGTTTATGGTTAAATTAGGTGTTGAAATGAATTATAGGAATTTATTTGGAATTTTTATGAATTTCTAAGTATTTATTTTGAATTATTGAAGTTTATGTGATTTTGAGAAATTAGGGTTAATTGTGTTTTAAATGGAAATTAATTGGTTAATTGAGTTTAATTATTGATATTATTGATAAATATGTTGAGAAAATTAATTTTGGATAATTGTATGATTTTTGGTGAATTTTTGAAGTAATTTAAGTATATTTATATATATAGGGGTATTTTGGTAATTTTACCCTAAATTGGCTAAAAATGTAATTTAATTGGTTTTATTAGTTATTTAAGGTATAAAAATGATTTCTACAAAATATTTGGTATTTTTAACTAATTAAAACTATTTTTCGTGAATTATTTTCAATTATAAATATAATATACGGTTTTTCTAATAAAATGAGTTTTATCGGTTTTTACAGTGTTTTAAAGGTTAATTATGTAATTTCTACCTATGAAATGTATTTCTATGTTGTAAAGATATTTTCTGTATTTCTGGAATTATTCTGTGTTTGTGGACCCCGGTCGGTAGATTGTAGTCTGGAGTCCGACCGAGGGGTTGTGAATGAGATGTGGTGTTTTTTTTCGAAGTGTATTTTCTTTGCAGGGTCGGCTCTACTCTTTTGAGTAGAGAGATGTCCGTTTTACAGGGGAGGTTCTGTCGAATTTTCGGTAGAATTCTCATAAAACGTGATATCCAGTCGAACCCTAATTTTCGATTCTGTGTTTAGTACTCTAGATTGAATTCTAGGATTTCTGTTAGGTTTATTCTAATGTCGGTTATTTATTGCTTGTTTAGTTGCGCCGAGATCGAGGGCTAGTGGACCAGGCCCGTCGGACCTGTCTCGTGGAGCGCATTAGGTGAGTTACTATATTATATATATATGCTTAGGATGCATGATTTTAGAAATATACATTTTATGTTGATTAAATATGCATAAATAAATTGATTATTTCTTAAGTTTATATTAGTATATTTTTGGTTTATTTTTGGTATATACTAAATTATATGCATATTTTGTGAATAAAATATATTTAAAATGTTTTTAAATATATTTCCAGCTTAATTTATAATTTGATTGAATGTATTTGATATATATATACTCGAAATATACCTGATTTACTTATGGTATATTTTCGGTATATATATGGATTATATTGTTATTTCATTTACATTCATGCATCATTTATTTTTGTGAATGAATGTTTTACATTATTAATGATGAAGGATATCAATAGAACGTGCTACCTAGTGGGCAGCACTAGGACCGAGTACGTACCGGTACGCCTATAGTATTTAGGCTATATTACTAACTATTTGTGGATATTGATTTGATTATGATTATCGATATGTGAGATGTGATTTGGAGGTGTGATTGCTGGAGCTCGGTTGACCAAGTGTCTCGGGGCCAATCACACTGGCAGTTAGACTGCTGGAGCTCGGTTGACTTAGTGTCTCGGGGCCAGTCTACTGTCCAAATGGATTAAGTGGATATATTTGGAATAAGTGAGCCTGTGTGGCTAGAGTGTTGTTTAACACTATTTTCTGAGGTTGCGATATTCTAGGGTTCTATGCGATCCTTCATAAAAGATGATTTTCAAATAAAATATATAAAAATGATTTTATTGCATCTGTGTGTAATTGCCTGTATATATATACATATTATATATACTGTTGACTGTATGCATTATCACTTAGTGTGTATGTATATATATTATAGTAATTCACTCAGTGAGGTCTGACTCCCCTCCGTTGACTATTTTTCAGGAGAGTCAACTTCTTCAGACCTCAGTAGCAGGTCGATACGCCGGATTTCTTCCGCCCCGGCTTTTTTGTGTAAATTATCTACTTGAGTCTCATTCATTTTATCTAGACACTGCAGTAGTTGTGAATTAAAGTGTTGGATTTCATGTATTTTATTTTAAAGAAATGTATTATATTGAAACTGGATTTGTATTAAAGATTATATACATCTATGTGATGAGATTTTGATTTAAATCCAGTTGATATGGATGATATTATGATATTATGATTTTTATTTTCCGCTGCATATTATACTGTTACTGTTATTATGGCATGATTTATTTTATTTTTAGGCTTGCTACGGGTTCCGGATTCGAAAGAATTCCCGTTCCCTAGCGCCGGTCATGGCCCCTGTTTTGGGTCGTGACAATTCAGATGATCCAGCCTTATATGATGACGATGACATGGGCTCAGTTTCGAGAGCGGTTTATGAGGAGATTTTGTCTAGAGCCTCTTCGTTTGAGTTATCGTCTTCGTCTGACCAGTATTTCTCGTGGAGATCGATCTGTAGAGGAGTATACCCAAGAGTTTCTTCATCTGGGTAGATATGCTGAGGATCTGATGTGAGATCAGTATTTCGCTATCACTACATACGTTACTGGTTTGGGTTCTGCTTTTGCTGGTATGCCTACAGCAGGCCTTACTCTGGAGTCTGTGATTGAGTTAGCCAAGGAGATTGAGCTGAGGTTTGTTAGGCAGGGAGCGATGCCTGATTATTACCAACTAGGAGTTCAGTCGAGTGGATTGCAGGCTACTCCATATTCGAGTTTTCATGTTGGATCGAGTAGTCAGCAGCGAGGTTCGACTCAGCAGAGTCAGAGGCAGCATCAGCGAGTGCATCGGAGCAGTAGACATGGCCGTGGAGGTCAGCGTAGATCGTTTAGATTTGGATCAGGTGCTTTGAGCAGCAGCAGTGGTCGTAGTTCTGGATCAGCGGCCAGTGTTTGTCAGACTTATGGTAGAGTCCATCAGGGACCATGTTATCTAACACCACTGACATGCTTCAGATGCGGGCAGACAGGACATTTTGCCAGATCGTGTCCTTATTCTGGGTATCAGCAGCAGCAGATTCCGTGATTCCCACAGCAGTCGATTGCTAGTGTTGCACCCGTGCCATTTCAGTTACCATCAGCCCAGCATCAGAGTTCCACTCAGTTTTTCCCACTACAGAGTCGTGGTAGAGGTACTAGAGGAGGTACTAGAGGTGCTGGCCAGGCTTCTACCAGTCAGCAGGGAGGTCAAGGTCAAGCCAGAGTTTTTCATCTTACTCAACAAGATGCTCAGGCATCTAATGCAGTCGTGGCAGGTATTATTTCTGTTTGTTACCTGGATGCATGGGTTTTGTTTGATCCGGGTGCCACACATTCGTTTGTTTCTCCTGTTTTTGCTTCTAAATCTTATTGGCAAGCTTCGAGGATGGCTTTTCCTTTGTCTGTTGCCACTCCTCTGAGTGATTCCTTGGACACCGATATTGTTCTTTTTGGTTGTCCAGTTCTCGTGGGAGATAGAGAATTACCCGTTGATTTGATTCTGTTGGATGTGATGGAGTTTGATGTTATTTTGGGAATGGGTTGGTTATCTCAGCACTATGCCGTGGTAGATTGCAGGAATAAAGAGGTGACTTTCAGAATTCCTGATGAAGAAGAGTTTAAGTTTGTTGGTGATAGGAGTTCAGCACCTTAGAATCTTATTTCTGCTATTACGGCTAGGAAGTTATTGAAGAAAGGATGTCAGGGATATTTGGCATTGGTCAGGGATACTTCAGTGAAGAAGTTTTCACTCACAGATGTTCCTGTTGCTTGTGAGTTTCCTGATGTTTTTCCCGAGGAGTTGCCAGGTTTACCACCTCACAGAGAGATTGAGTTCTGTATAGATGTGGTCCCAGGTACTACTCCTATATCTATGCCACCTTATCGTATGGCTCCTGCAGAGTTGAAAGAGTTGAAGGAGCAGTTGCAAGAGTTATTGGATAAAGGTTTCATCAGACCTAGTGTTTCTCCTTAGGGTGCACCAGTCCTATTTGTGAAGAAGAAAGATGGTACCTTGAGACTGTGCATTGACTACAGAGAGTTGAATAAGGTGACAGTGAAGAACAAGTATCCTCTCCTGAGGATAGATTATTTGTTTGATCAGCTACAGGGTGCACAGTTCTTTTCTAAGGTTGACTTGAGGTCGGGTTATCATCAGCTGCGGATCAGTGAAACCGATATTCCTAAGACAGTGTTCCGCACTCGATATGGCCATTATGAGTTTCTGGTGATGTCTTTTGGTTTGACTAATGCACCAGCAGCTTTTATGGACCTGATGAACAGAGTATTCAGACCGTATGTGGATCATTTTGTGGTATTCTTCATTGATGATATACTGGTTTATTCGAAGAGTATGGAAGAGCACGTATATCACTCGAGGATTGTACTACAGACACTGAGAGATCATCAGCTTTATGCTAAATTCTCGAAGTGTGATTTCTGGATGGAGAGTGTTTCTTTTCTTGGACACGTAGTGTCTAAAGAAGGTATTCAGGTTGATCCACAGAAGATTGAGGCAGTATCTGAATGGCCTAAACTTACTTCTGTTATGGAGATTTGAAGTTTTCTGGGTTTAGCCGGGTACTATAGGCGGTTTATGCAGGATTTTTCCAGAATTGCAGCCCCTATGACTCGCTTGACTCAGAAGAATGTTAGATTCGAGTGGTCAGAAGCTTATGAGAATAGTTTTCAGTTGTTGAAGGAGAAGTTGACCACAGCCCCAGTGTTAGCTTTGCCTAATAGTGTGGATAAGTTCACAGTTTACTGTGATGCCTCTAGAATTGGTCTTGGTTGTATGTTGATGCAGAATGGAAGGGTGATAGCCTATGCTTCGAGGCAGTTGAAGAAGCATGAGCAGAACTATCCTACACATGACCTAGAGATGGCTGCAGTGATCTTTGCTTTGAAGATTTGGAGACATTATTTGTACGGGGTGACTTGTGAGATATTTACTGATCACAAGAGCCTTAAGTACATTTTCCAGCAGCGAGATTTGAATTTGAGGCAGAGAAGATGGTTGGAATTGTTGAAGGATTATGATTGCGAGATTCTATATCATCCGGGTAAAGCTAATGTTATAGCAGATGCCTTGAGTAGGAAGTCCTCAGGTAGTCTTGCTCACATCGGTGTTGAGAGAAGACCATTGATCCAGGAGTTGCATCTGTTGGTGGATCAAGGTCTGATGATGAAGATTAGTAGATCAGGTGGACTGCTAGCTCAGTTTAAAGTGCGATCTGTATTGAGGGATAGGATTAAAGCAGCTCAGAGCCGAGATCCTATTCTAGAAGAGCTTGCAGAGAATGTCAGAGCAGGGAAGTTCACTGATTTCACACTCGATGATGGTGGTGTGTTGTGGATCAGTGGTAGATTGTGTGTTCCAGATGTGGATAATTTGAGAGAAGAGATCCTAGAGGAAGCACACTCTACAGCTTACAACGTTCATCCGGGCATTACTACGATGTACCATAGTATCAGAGTTCTATACTAGTGGGATGGATTGAAGAAGGATGTCGCTGATTATGTTGCTAAGTGTTTGACATGTCAGCAAGTGAAAGCTGAACATCAGAAGCCTTCTGGGAAGCTTCAGCCTCTTCCTATTCCCGAGTGGAAGTAGGAAAGGATAGCTATGGATTTTGTGGTCGGTTTACCTCATTCGAAGGATGGATACGATTCCATCTGGGTGATTGTAGACAGGTTGACGAAGTCTGCACATTTCTTGCCTGTGAAAGCCACCTATTCAGTTGCTAGATTGGCGAAGTTGTACTGAAGCATATCATATGCCTTCATGGAGTACCTGTGTCCATTGTGTCAGATAGAGGTTCGGTGTTTACTTCTCGTTTTTGGCAAAAGTTGCAAGAAGCGATGGGCACTAGGTTGGATTTCAGTACTGCTTTTCATCCTCAGACAGATGGCCAGTCTGAGAGGACAATCCAGACATTGGAAGATATGTTGAGGATGTGTGTCTTGGATTTGGGAGGTAGCTGGGATGATCACTTGTCGCTCGTTGAGTTTGCATATAATAACAGCTACCATAGCAGTATTGGTATGGCACCATATGAGGCATTGTATGGAAGGAAGTGTAGATCCCCGTTGAGTTGGGATGAGATTGGTGAGAGAGCTTTGACTGGACTAGAGATGGTTCAGGATGCTGCAGAGAAAGTCGCCGTGATTAAACGAAGATTAGAGACCGCAGTTAGCAGACAGAAGAGTTATGCGGATCCTAGGCGCAAAGATGTGGAGTTTCAGGTTGGAGATTTCATTTTTCTGAAAGTATCTCCGATGAAGGGTGTGATGAGATTTGGCAGAAAGGGTAAGTTAGCACCGAGATATATTAGACCGTTTGAGATTCTGGAGAGAGTTAGCACTGTTGCATATCGGTTGGATTTGCCTCCGAGTATGTCACAAGTGCATCCAGTATTTCATATCTCGATGTTGAGGAAGTATATCTCAGACCCTTCTCACATGTTGCAACCTGATAGTGTAGAAGTGAGTGAAGATTTGACGTTTGTGGAAGAACCTGTGGTGATCGTAGATTATCAAGTTCGACAGTTGCGATCGAAGCAGATTCCGATGGTCAAGGTTTTGTGGCGGTAGCGACAGAGTTGAAGAGCATACGTGGGAGACTGAAGCTGAGATGCGAGCTTCTTACCCATATCTCTTTCCTTCCTGATCCTGTAATCTTATCTTTTGGAATTCGGGGACGAATTCTTGTAAGGGGGGAAGACTGTAATATCCCGTGTTTTTAAAATATTTTTACACTGTACTGGGATATACAGTGTTAATAATTTTTGTATATATATTACGAAATTTTCACGAGTTGATATGTATTTAAAACCTATTTTTATTACTGTGTATTATTTACAATCCTTTACGTAAAATTTTCCCGGGACTTGTATTTTCGGGGAAATTTTCACGTAAATAATTTATTATTAATTATTTTAAATATATTTTCGGACTTGCATGAACTCATACATATTTTTAAAATGTTAAACACCGTATATACATATAAATATTTATTTAATTAGGGTTTAGTATTACCCTAATATTTTATTAATTATTTATTTGTTTTATTATTATTTAATTAATTTTATTTAGTATAAATTATTAAAATATTAAATTTATGTGTGTGGTGTATATTTAATGTGTGTAATTTAATATTATTTTATTATATAGTGTAAAGTATATATATATATATACATATATACATTAAAAATCAAAAATTTTTGCCAAATTACCATTTTGCCCCTCCCTCTCCTTCTTCTCTCCCGATCGCTCACCCCTCACTGCGCCTCCCATTCCAGCACGCCGGATCGCCCCTCACTGCCATCAGCTGTCGCCAACCTCCTCCCCCTTCCTTCCTCTTCCTCTCCGATGTGACCAGGCCGCCGGAAGCCCGCTGGAATGCCCGGAATCCGCTATGGCAGCAAGTTGAGCTTCTTGCCGTCGATGACGATTCCGGCCACCATTTCGTGCACCGTCGATCTTCATCGACTCCTTGAGCTCCGGTTTCCAATTCTAAGCTCCTTTCGGCCTGAAATCAAGTGGATTTTGAGGTTTGAGCTAAAACTCAATTTGGTTACATTAGGGTTTTTGATATTTTTGAGCTTCGAATTGATTGATTCATGGAAACTCCCTTCACAAATGTTCATCCTAGTAGCTTAATATACATGTATGAATTTTTATGGAATTTTTGGATTTTTGGGTATTTTTGAATATTTTAATATTATTTTCTAATTTTCGGAAATTAATTATTTAAATTATGAAATTGGGGTTTATGGTTAAATTAGGTGTTTAAATGAATTATAGGAATTTATTTGGAATTTTTATGAATTTCTAAGTATTTATTTTGAATTATTGAAGTTTATGTGATTTTGAGAAATTAGGGTTAAATGTGTTTTTAATTGAATTTAATTGGTTAATTGAGTTTAATTATTGATATTATTGATAAATATATTGAGAAAATTAATTTTTGATAATTGTATAATTTTTGGTGAATTTTTTGAAGTAATTTAAGTATATTTACATATATAGGGGTATTTTGGTAATTTTACCCTAAATTGGCAAAAAATGTAATTTAATTGGTTTTAATAGTTATTTAAAGTATAAAAATGATTTCTACAAATTATTTAGTATTTTTAACTAATTAAAACTATTTTTCGTGAATTATTTTCAATTATATATATAATATACGATTTTTCTAATAAAATGAGTTTTTATCGATTTTTATAGTGTTTTTAGGCTAATTATGTAATTTCTACTTATAAAATGAATTTCTATGTTGTAAGGATATTTTTGGTATATCTGGAATTGTTCTGTGATTGTGGACCTTGGTCGGTAGATTGTAGTTTGGAGTCCGACCGAGGGGTTATGGATTTGTGTTGAGCCTATTTTTCGAAGTGTATTTCTTTGCAGGGTCGGCTCTACTCTTTTGAGTAGAGAGATGTCCATTTTACAGGAGAGGTTCTGTCGGATTTTCGGTAGAATTCTCGTAAAACGTGATGTCCAGTCGAACCCTAATTCTGTTTTCGTATTTAAATACTCTAGATTGAATTCTAGGATTTCTGTTAGGGTTTATTCTGATGTCTATTATTTATTACTTGTTTAGTTGCGCCGAGACCGAGGGCTAGTGGACCAGGCCCGTCGGACCCGTCTCGTGGAGCGCACTAGGTGAATTACTATACTATATATATATGCTTAGGATGCATGATTTAGAAATACATGTTTTATGTTAATTAAATATGCATAAATAAATTGATTGTTTCTTAAGTTTATATTAAGTATATTTTTGGTATATAATAAATTATATACATGTTTTGTTAATAAAATATATTTAAAATGTTTTTAAATATATTTTTAGTTTAATTTATGATTTGACTGGATTTATTTGACGTATATATACTAGAAATATACCTGGTTTACTTTTGGTATATTTCTGGTATATATATGGAGTATATTGTTATTTCATTTACATTCATGCATCATTTATTTTTATGAATGAATGTTTTATATTATTAATGATGAAGGATATCAATAGAACGTGCTACCTAGTGGGCAGCACTAGGATTGAGTACGTACCGGTACGCCTATAGCTTTAGGCTATATTACTAACTATTTGTGGATATTGATTTGATATGATTATTGATATGTGTGAGATATGGTTTGGAGGTGTGATTGCTGGAGCTCAGTTGACCAAGTGTCTCGGGGCCAGCAGTCAGACTGTTGGAGCTCGGTTGACTTAGTGTCTCGGGGCCAGTCTACTGTCTAAATGGATTAAGTGGATATATTTGGATTAAGTGAGCCTGCATGGCTAGAGTGTTGTCTAACACTATTTTTGAGGTTGCGATATTCTAGGGTTCTATGTGATCCTTCATAAACGATGATTTTCATTAAAACATATAAAATGATTTTTCTGCATCTGTGTGAAATTGCCTGTATATATATTAGATATATATATATTGTTGATTGTATGCATTGTCACTTAGTGTGTATGTATATATATTATAGTAATTCACTCAGTGAGGTCTGACTCCCCTCCGTTGACAATTTTTCAGGAGAGTCAACTTCTTCAGACCTTAGTAGTAGGTCGATACGCCGGATTTCTTCCGCCCCGGCTTCTTTGTGTAAATTATTTACTTGAGTCTTATTTATTTTATCTAGACACTGCAGTAGTTGTGAATTAAAGTATTGGATTTCATGTATTTTATATAAAGAGATGTATTATATTGAAACTGGATTTGTGTTAAAAAGATTTTATATATATGCGATGAGATGAGATTTGATTTAAATCCAGTGGTGAAAATGTTATTATTATATTTATGATTTTTATTTTCGTTGCATATTATATGGTTATTGTTATTATTGCATGATTTATTTATTTTTAGGCTTGCTACGGGTTCCGGATTCGAAAGAATTTCTGTTCCCTAGCACCGGTCATGGCCCTTGTTTTGGGTCGTGACAATCCTAAACACATATATATATAATAGTAACTCACACTTAGTGCGCTCCACGAGATGGGTCCGACGGGCCTGGTCCACTATGCCTCGGTCTCGATGCAACTAAACAAATAATAAATAACGATGGAAATCAGAATAAACCTAACAGAAAATCCTAGAACTCGATCTAGAATATTAGACACAGAAACAGAAGTAGGGTTCGACCGAACATCATGTTTTACGAGAATTCTACCAAAAATTCGGCAGAACCTCCCTTGTAAAATGGACATCTCTCTACTCAAAGAGTAGAGCCGATCCTGCAAAGAAACACACTTTGAAAAACAAGCTCAACAACTCATCCACAACCCCTCGGTCGGACTTCAAACTACAGTCTACCGACCGGGGTCCACAACCCACAGAATAATTTTAGAATTATCAAAAATACCCTTATAACATAGAAATTCATTTTATAAATAGAAATTACATAATTAACCTTAAAACACTGTAAAAACCGATAAAAACTCATTTTATTAGTAAAATCGTATATTATATATATAATTAAAAATAATTCACAAAAATTAGTTTTAATTAGTTAAAAATACTAAATAATTTTTAGAAATAATTTTTATACCTTAAATAACTATTAAAACCAATTAAATTACATTTGTAGCCAATTTTGTGTAAAATTACCAAAATACCCCTATATATATAAATATACTATAATTACTTCAAAAATTCACCAAAAATAGTATAATTATCCAAAATTAATTTCCTCAACATATTTATCAATAATATCAATAATTAAACTCAATTAACCAATTAATTTCAATTAAAACACAATTAACCCTAATTTTCCAAAATTACCTAAACTAAAAAAATTCAAAATAAATACATAGAAATTCATAAAAATTCCAAATAAATTTATATAATTCATTTCAACACCTATAATTATCACAAAACAAAATTTCATAATTTAATTAATTAATTTACGAAAATTAGAAAATAATATTAAAATATTCAAAAATACCCAAAAATCCAAATAATTCCCAAAAATTCCAAAAAAATTCATAAATGTAGATTAAGATACTAGGATCAACATTTGTTAAGGGAATTTTCATGAATCAACAAGAAAAATTCAAAAAAATAAAAAACCTAATTCGGCCAAATTGAGAAAAATCAAAAAACAAGAAATTCAAGGCCATTTAAGCTCAAACCAAAGCTAGAATCATGATTAACATTGCTAGAGGAGTCCAAAGACATCAGAAACGTGAATTTTGGTGGTCGGAATAGTAAGTTGTGAAGAAAATGGGATTTTCGGCCAAAAATGGAAGAAGGGAGTTGGCCGACGCTGGGAAAGGAGACTAGGGGCGGCAGAGCAGCTGGCTGGGAAGGGCGGAGCTGCTGGCGGCACACCGACGGTAGGTGGTCAGGATTTGCAGCGGTGAGGGTTGATGGAGGACGGGTTTCGGGAAGAAAGGAGGAAAAAGAAGAAAAGAAAAAGAAAAGAAAAGAAAAAGAAAAAGAAAAAGAAAAAGAAAAAGAAAAGAAAAAGAAAAGAAAAATAATAATAATAAAATATATATATTTTAAAATAGTATATTAATAAAATACTTGAAAAAATCACACACCATACATTATTATAATAATTTAAAATTTAATAATAAATAAAATAATTAAATAACAATAAAATTAATAAACAAATAATAAAATATTAGGGTAATATTATCTAATTAGATAAATACGTACACATATATATGGTGTTTAGTATTTTAAAAATATGTATGAGTTCATGCAAGTCTGTAAATCTATTTAAAATAATTAATAGTAAATTATTTACGTGAAAATTTCCCCGAAAATGCAAGTCCTGGGAAAATTTTACGTAAAGCACTTAAAATAATAATAAACAATTAAAATTAGCTTTAATTAAGTAGAAAACTCATAAAAATTTCATAAATATATACAAAAAAAATTATTAACACTGCATAACCCGATGCAGTATAAAAATATTTAAAAACACGGGATATTACATCCTAATTGTATACAAATATTTACTTTCTAATATATACAATAACATATTTACTTCCTCAACACTCCTCTTCAAGTTGGTGAATGTATGTCAATCATTCCCAACTTGCCAAGTGAGTTGTAGAATGCTTTTCCGGATACAACCTTTGTGAGGATATCAGCTAGTTAAGTCTGAGATGAAACATATGGAAGATCAATTGTCCCTTGGTTCAGATGATCTTTTATGAAATGTCTGTCAACCTCTACATGCTTAGTTCGATCATGTTGAACCGGATTGTTTGCAATTGCTATGGTTGCCTTGTTATCACAATGTAACAACATAGGTTTTGGATGTTTTAATCCCAGATCCTGAACAATTCTCCTTACCTAGAGCAACTCACATACTCCATGAGCCATTCCTCTAAACTCAGCTTCAACACTTGACCTTGCTACAACTTTCTGTTTCTTGCTTCTCCAGGTGACTAAATTATTTCCAACAAATGTGAAGTACTCGGACGTTGATTTTCGATCAGTCCAATCTCCAACCCAATCAACATCAGTATAGCTGGTAATTTCATAATCCTTATTCCTCCCAAAGAATAACCCTTTACCCAGAGAAGACTTTAGATATCTTAATACTCGGTATACTGCATTCATATGTTCTTTACTCAGAGAATGCATGAACTGACTTACAACACTTACTGCATAAGCTATGTCTAGTCGAGTATGAGATAGGTAAATCAACCTTCCCACCAACCTTTTATACTGATCTCTATCAGTTGGAACTTGATCTTCTAGGATTGAAAGTCCATGATTGACTTCAATGGGAGTCTCGGCTGGCTTACAATCAAGCATCCCTGTCTCTGTTAGTAGATCCATTACGTACTTTCATTGGCAAAGAGAAATTCCTTGAGCTGATCTTGCAACTTCAATTCCTAAAAAATACTTCAAGTTACCCAAATCCTTAAGTTCAAACTCAGATGCTAACTGTCTTTGCAAGTTTGTTGTTTCACTCGGATCATTTTCAGTGACCACCATATCATCAACATATACAATCAACATAGTGACTTTTCCTAACTTTTGTTTGATGAATAGTATGTGATCAGCATCACTTTGCTTATATCCGAGCTTCCTTATGAAGGTTGAGAGTCGTCCAAACCATGCTCGAGGCGATTGCTTGAGTCCATACAATGCTTTCTTTAATTTGCATACTCAGTCAGTACATTTAGTTCCAGATGGTGGATCCATATATTCTTCTTCATCTATGGTTCCATTCAAAAATGCATTCTTTACATCAAACTGTCAAAGCGGCCAGTCTAGGTTGGCAGTTAAGGAGATAAGGACTCGGATGGTGTTCATTTTTGGGCAAATGTATCTTTATAGTCGATTCCATACTTCTGAGTGTACCCCTTTGCTACTAACCAAGCTTTATATCGAATTATGCTTCCATCTGAATTGAGTTTGACATTGAATATCCACTTGCACCCCACCATTTTCTTTCCTTTTGGAAGAGGAACAAGATCCCACGTCTGGTTCTTTTGTAATGCCTCCATTTCATCATTCATAGCTTTCTTCCAATCCAGATCATCTAAGGCTTCCTGCACATTACTTGGAATAGATACAGTAGATAATTGATTTACAGTAAATGCATGTGAGTTAAACAAATGGTTGGTTGATATGAAGTTGTTGATAGGGTATTTAGCTTTAGTATGAAGGTCGGGATCATATTATTTTTTCAGAACCCCTATATTGATTCTAGAAGGATAACGAGGCTCAGTATTTGGAATTAAAGGAGATAAGTTTACCTTATAATGCACTGCATCCGAAGTTTCTTCAGCTTCTGGTGTGGGTTGGGAAGATGCTCTATCTTGATTACTCAAATTTTCTTTGATGATCTGTCTGGGTAAGATGCTCATACTCGGAACATCAGATGTTTGTCCAAGTAAGATGCTCATACTCGGAACATCAGATGTTTGTCCGGGTAAAATGCTCATGCTTAGAACATCAGATGTTTGTCCGGGTAAGATGCTCGTGCTCGGAACACCAGATGTCTATCCGGGTGAGATGCTCGGAACACTTAGAATATTTAGAAGACTCAGATTCGGAACACTCATAATGCTATCTTCAAGCTCAAAGAGGTTTGGATTTTTCTCCCCCTGAGGAGAGCACTCGGAGTGGGAGAAGAAAGGAGAATTTTCATGAAACCGAACATCCCGAGTGACATACATCTTCTTTGTATTCGGATCATAACACCGATATCACTTTTGTAAATCTGCATAGCCAACAAAGATACATCGGATAGCTCGAGGGTCTAATTTGCCGAGTGTCTAATGATCATATGCCGAGCATCTAAAAACTCGGGGTTCGAGATTATTCAAGGGTGGAGATATGAAAAGTTCTTGAAGTTTCTGAAGAGGAGTCTGAAAATCGAGTACTCGTGATGGTGTACGGTTTATGAGGTACGCAGCGGATCAAATAGCTTCTCCCCAGTATTCTCGAGGAACATTCATGTTAAATAGTGATGCTCGGATAACTTCCAATAACTACTGGTTCTTCCGTTCGGATATACCATTCTGTTGGGAAGTGCCGGCACAAGATGTTTGGTGGCGAATGCCCTTCTTGAGGTAGAAATCATTGAGAATTGAGTTAACATACTCCCTACCATTGTCAGGCTACAAGACTCAAATTTTGCTCTGGTATTATGTAGCCACCATGTTGTACAGGTCCTAAAACTTGGAGCACATATCTCCTTTATTAGAAAGTAGAGATACCCAGGTCATTCGGGTACATTCATCAATAAACGTTACAAAATATCGAGCACCAGATAGAGTAGGAATCCAAGCAGGTCCCCATACATCAGAATTAATGGTCATAAATGGAATTAAATTTTTATTATAACTTGGTACATAAGAAATTTGGTGGCCTTTTGCCAATTCACAAACATCACACTTGAATTCCAAGTCTGTGGTATGCAAAAATAAATTCGATTTTATTTGTCTAAGATAATGAAAAGAAAGATGACCAAGACGATGATGCCATAAGATTACTTGGTCTTTTCTTAAAAAACTTCTACCAACCTTATTAACTTGACTTGATTTTTGACTTGAATCATCCTGCAACTCAAGATAGTACAACTTTCCACATTTAACACCAGAGCCAAGAATTCGGCGCGTTACAATGTCCTAAAATACATAGTATTTAGGCCAAAATTTGACAGTGCAATTTAAGGTTTTAGTGATTTGGCCAACAGAAAGTAGATTACAAGAAAGAGATGGAACAACAAGAACAGTATCTAAATTAAGAGAGTCAGAGTTAGATATTGATCCCTTATGAGTGACTGGTGTTATACCTCTATTAGTAGTTAGAATATTTTGTTGGGTTGATGGACGGATAGATGTAAGATGGTGAGTGGAGTTTGTCATATGATCGGTAGCACATGTATCAATAATCCATGTATTATTTCGAGTAAAATTTATTATACCTGTATCACCACTTGGTTCTGTAGAAGTAGCAATTGCAGCCTTGCCGAGCTTCTTACGAGGCTTTCTATTGAAATCCCACCATTCTGAATATCCCACAATTTCATAGCACCATTCCTTGGAGTGTCCAACTTTACCATAATGAGTACAGGTGAGTGTGATGGACTTACTCGGTATTTTGTTCCCTCTGAACTGGGGACGAGTATGAGCTGCTATAAGTACAAAATGGTCTGGCAAGATCTTCGGCTCTTCCATCATATGTCGCTGGTTGTGATCCCTCCAGACATATGCATAACTAGACTCGAGATCAAGAGGTGGATCTTTTCGGAGTATTTCACTCCTAGCGTTATTAAATTCCGAATCAAGCCCGGCTAGGAAAATATGTGTTCGAAGTCGGGTAATATGCTTATGGAGTGATACTACTCCATTAACATCCTCCCTTTGTGCACACGTCTGGGCATCGATTTCCTAAAATATGCCAATCAGTTTATTATAGTATGCAGGTAATGGCTTACCATTCTGACGTGTTGTGAATGATTTTCGATTCAATTCAAATAATTGGGTTTCGTCAGACCCATCATAGAAGGTTTTTGAGACAACATCCCATATCTCTTTTGCTGTTGGAAGACGGATGAATCTCTGCATCAATGTGGGACTTATTGAGTCAATCAACCAACTTTTGACTTGATTATTATCAAGGAGCCAAGTCTCCAATGCTTTATCTCCTACTGGTGGTTTTGGCGTAGTGTCATTTAGAAAGCCAAATTTATTTTTGGCTCCAATTCGCATCTCCATGATCTGTGACCATAGAGTATAGTTTGTATCATCAAGAATAATTCCTATGGGAAAGTGTCATGACCCAAAATAGGGGCCATGATCGGCGCTAGGGAACTGGAATTCTTTCGAATCCAGAACCCGTAGCAAGCCTTAAAATAAAATAAAAGCATGCAATAATAATAATAACATAAATAATATATTTTTGCAGTGAAAATAAATTCATAAATAATTAAATAATAATCCACCATAAAATTTAAATCAACAACTCATCTTACATATATAAATAAACTTTTAATACAATCCAGTTCAAATCTTTAAAATACATAACTCACACAAATATAATACATAACCCTTTAACAATTTTTACAACTACTGCAGTGTCTAGATCATAAAATAAAACTCAGATAAGCAGTTTACATAGCGAAGCCGGGGCGGAAGAAATCCGGCATATGGATCTGCTACTGAGTTCTGAAGACGATAACTCTCCTGAAAAATAGTCAACAGAGGGGAGTCAGACCTCATTGAGTGAATTGTTATAATATATATACATGCATACTATGTGACAATGCACAAAGTCAATAGTATATATAATAAATATATATACAAGCAAATACACACATATGTAATAAAATCATTTATTTATATATTTTACTGAAAATCACTGTTTATGAAGGATCAAATAGAACCCTAGTAAATCGCAACCTCAAAACAGTATTAGACAACACTCTAGCCATACAGGCTCACTTATTCCAAATATATTCACTTGTTCCATTATAGACAGTAGATTGGCCCCGAGACACTAAGTCAACCGAGCTCCAGCAGTCTGACTATCAGTGTGATTTGCCCCGAGACACTTGGTCAATCGAACTCCAGCAATCACACTCCTAAATCACATCTCACATCAAATAAATCAATCAATCTAATCCATAGCCACAAATAGCCTAAATGCTATCGGCATACCGGTACGTACTCAGTCCTAGTGCTGCCCACTAGGTAGCACGTTCTATTGATATCCTTCATTAATATAAATCATACATTCATAAATAAATGATGCATGAATTTCAATAAAATAGCAACATAAACCATATATATACTAGAAATATACCAAAAGTAAACCAGATATATTTCGAGTATATATACGTCAAATAAATCTAATTAAATTACAAAATAAACTAAAAATATACCATGAATATACATAAAAACATTTTAAGAATAATTTATTAATAAAACATGCATATAGTTGAAAATATACCAAAAGTAAACCTAAGTAATACTTAAATCATTTATGCATATTTTATTAAAATAAACCATTCATTTCTAAAACATGCACCCTAAAACATATATATATAAAATAACAACTCACTATTTATTGCGCTCCTCGAGACGGATCTGACGAGCCTGGTCCACTAGGCTTCGGTCTCGGCGCAACTAAACAAACAAACGACCACAGAATATCAGAATAAATCTATTAGAATTTCAAAGACTCGATCTAGAATACTAGACACAGAATTAAAATAGGAATTTGACCGGACATCATATTTTACGAGAATTCTACCAAAAATCCTGCAGAATCTCCCCTGTAAAACGGATATCTCTCTACTCAAAGAGTAAAGCCAGTCCTACAAAGAAATACACTTCAAAAATAAACACAAAATTCACAATCACAATCCCTCGGTCGGACTCCAAACTACAATTTACCGACTGAGGTCCACAATTCATAAAATAATTATAAAATACCGAAAATGCCCTTTTATAATAAAAATACTTTTTATAAATCCAAATTATATAATTAACCCTAAAACATGTTAAAAACTGACAAAAACTCATTTATTTAGAAAAATCGTATATTATATACAATTTGAAAATAATTTACGAAAAATAGTTTTAATTAGTTAAAAATACTAAATAATTTGTAGAAACCATTTTTATACCTTAAATAACTAGTAAAACCAATTTAATTACATTTTTAACCAATTCAGTGTCAAATTACCAAAATACCCCTATATAGATAAATTCACTAAAATTAATCAAAAATTCACCAAAAATAGTATAATTACTCAAAATTAATTTTATCAACATATAATTAAATAATATCAATAATACACTCAATTAACCAATTAATTTCAATTAAACACATAATTAACCTAATTTTTTTCAAATTACATAAACTTAATAAATTCAAAATAAATATATAAAAATCACCAAAAATAACAAATAAATTTCTAAAATTCATTTCAACACCTATAAACACTATAAAACACAATTTCATAATTTAATTATTTAATTTTCGAAAATTAGAAAATAATAATAAAATAATAAAAAATTCCTAAAAATCAAAATAAATTCCAAAAATTCCAAAAAAAATTCAGAGTATAGATTAAGCTACTATATTCAAATTTTGTGAAGGAATTTTTCTTGAATCAATCAATTGAAGCTCAAAAAATTAATGAATCCTAAATGGCCGAAATTGTAAATTCGAAACCTAGAGAAATCTAAACCATTTTAAGTGAAAAAAATCTTGGAATCACACTCACCGGAGCTCAAGGAGAAGATAGAGACTGACGGTGTCGAAAATGGTGGCCGGAATCACGCCGATCGGCGATGAGATGAAGTTTTGGTTTTCCGGCCAAAACAGGGTGAAACGGCACCAGAGAAGAGAAGAGAGGGTGGCGGAGCTACTGGCTGGGAAGGACGGAGCTCAGGGTGGCACACCGATGGCCTGAAAATGGAAGTAGCAGCGGTGAGGGTGACGGAAACCGATCGGGAAGAAGAGGAGGAAGAAAGGGGCAAAATGGTAAATAATGGGAACTTTATATTTTGTAAAGTGTATATGTATATATTTGTATATATATAGCTATATTTTATATTATAATATTATATAATATCACACACATAATAAATATTCACCACACACATATTTTATTATATTTTAATAATTTATACACTTGTAATTAATTAATTAATTAATATAAAACTAAATAATAAAAATTAATTTAATTAATTAAACCCTAACTTAATTTAAATAAATGTACATATATACATTTTATTTAGCACTTTAAAATTATGCATGAATTCATGCAAATTTGTAAAACTAGTTAAAATAATTAATATTAAATTATTTACGTGTTAATTTTTTCGAAAATAAAATTCTTGGGAAAATTTTACGTAAAACTCTTAAAATAAATAAGAACAATTAAAATAACTTAATAATTATCAAACTCATGAAAATAATCATAAATATATATAAAAATTATTAACACTACATATTCCGATGCAGTTTAAAATTATTTAAAAACTCGAGATATTACAGAAATGGAGAATTATCTTGAAGAGTTTGAATAAAGTTGGGCGTTCCATGAGATACGATTGATGTGTTTTCGGTGGTTATGATTTTGAAGATTTCAAAGGATTCAAAGGAAGAAGAAAATATGATTTGCAAGAATTCAATAAAAAAAATTCGATTTCAATGGATATGCTTTGATATCATGAAGAATAAAATTCAGAGAAAGAGAGAAAATTCAAGAGAAATATTTTTTCATATCATTTAAAGAAAGGTTACACCCCTTATATATACACACAGGAATCCTAATCACAAGCTAATTAGGAATAAAATAATATCCTAAATAGAATAGAACTTTATTGCTAATTGTATACAAATATTTACTTCCTAATATATATAATAACATATTTACTTCCTCAACACTAGGTTTATTGATAAATTAAAATACAAGCAGTTCTTTCAATTTTAACAATTTAGCTGGTGGTATACTTCTACGAGGAGATCATACTTAATTTATAATATAATATAAAAAATTCCAACAAAATATTCTACATATCACCACTTTAAAATTAAATATTAATTATTAAGTAATTAGTGAAATTTTAAATTTAAAAAGTAAATATATCATCGGATCATATACATCTAAACAATAATTTTAATGTTGAATTCAAAAATATGAAATATGATTGAATCACTCATATATAAATATAAGTAAAAGCTTAAGAAAGTATTATAACAAAAGTTGACGGGGCTAAAGTTATTACTACTACAATTATAATTCCAAAGATTTATATAATTGGATTCTATTTTATTTCATGTCTTTCTCATTTTTCTTTTAGTAGGTTTTCAGCTGACTTTGATAATGAAGGAGAAGTATTAATGAACTTTCAGTTTGAGAGTTATATAGACTTATGGATGCAAGAAGCAATTGAGAGAGAAGTCCAACAATGTTAAAATCAAAAAGCATGGTCTCACAACTTTTAACAGTGCCAAAAGTTTTTTTAAACATTTATCAAGTATAATATCCCGAGATTTTAAATAATTTTAAACTGCATCGGAATATACAGTGTTAATAATTTTGATAAATATATTTAATTAATTAATTAGTTTGTTAATTATTAAAGTTATTTTTAATTATTTTAAATTTATTACATAAAATTTTTCCAAGAATTTTATTTTTGAAAAAATTAAAATTTAAATAAATATTTATTAATTATGTTAGTCAGTTTTACGTAATTGCATGAGTCCATGCATGATTTTAATTATCATATTAATATATATACATATTTAATACTTTAGGGTTTATTTTTAATTAAGTATATATTATTCAGTTTTATTTAATTAGTATGTATTATATATATGTATATGTATATAGATATTGTTATTTTAGATATGTGGTGTAGGGATTTTGTGAATATAATATTAATATATTATAATATAAGTTAATAAAGTTATATATATATATATAAGTTAAGAAAATTACGTTAAATGCCATCCCCTTCTTCTCCTTCTTCCCCAATGCACCCCACCCTCATTTTCGTTGCTGCCAACTCCTTCCCTCACTGTCGGTGTGCCATCCGGCGTGCCACCACCCTCTCTAGCTCACTCCGCCACTTGTTGCTTCCATTTACGGCGAGTTTTGGCCGTTTTCAACCCGAGAAACCGAAACTTGAGCTCATCGCCATTCACTCGTTTTTCGGCCACCAAATTGGACGCCGCCAGTCTCTATCTCTTCCTTGAGCTCCAGTGAGTGCATTTCCAAGCTTAGTTTCACTTGATTTGGTCTAGATTTTCTTTGGTGATCAATTTTCATTTTCGGCCATTTTGAGTTCTTGATTTTTTTGAACTTCGATTCTAATGATTCAAGCTTTCTTCCTTCACAAAGATTTTTTATAGTAGCTCAATCTACATCCTTTAATTTTTGTGGAATTTTGGAATTTATTTTGATTTTTGTGAATCTTTTATTATTTTATTAATATTTTCTAATTTTCGTAAATTAATTAAATAAATTGTGAAATTGTGATTTATGGCGTTTTTAGGGGTTAAAATGAATTTTAGAAATTTAATTTGTAATTTTTATGATTTTTGTATAATTATTATGAATTTATTTAGTTTAGGTGATTTTTGGAAAATTAGGTTAAATAAGTATTTTGTTAAAATTAATTGGTTAATTGAGTATAAATATTTATTTTATTGAATTATATTTTGAGAAATTAATTTTTTAGCAATTTAATAATTTTTAGTGAATTTTTGAATAATTATAGTATATTATGTGAATTTATATATAACTAGGGGTATTTTGGTAATTTGGTACTAAATTGGGTGAAAATTAAATTAAATTGGTTTTAATAATTATTTGAGGTATAAAAATGATTTTTTAAATTATTTAGCATTTTTAACTAATTAAAACTATTTTTCAAAAATTATTTTCAAATTATGTATAATATACCATTTTTGTAAATAAATGATTTTTTAATGATTTTTAATATGTTTTAGGGCTAATCATGTAATTTGGATTTATAAAATGAATTTTGGTTAATATTTATGAATTTATCGAGAATTGTTGATTTTAATAATATTTTATTAAAATTAGGGTTTTATTGTAATTATCGGTGAAATAATTATTTTCAGTGTTTTAAATATCTAATTTGCTATATTTTGATTATTAAAGGGTATTTTTGGTATTTTTAAAATTTAAATGTGTTTTGTGTTTATCTCGTGAATTGTGAACCTCGGTCGGTAGAATTGTAGTTTGGGAGTCTGACCGAGGGATTGTGTGACTCTGTATACCCAAAGTGTGTTTTCTTATAGGACCGACTCTATTTTATGAGTAGAGAGATGTCCGTTTTACAGGGGAGCTTCTGTCAAATTTTTGGCAAAATTCTCGTAAAACATGACATCCGGTCGAATCCCTATTCCTAATTTGTGTCTGATGTTTTAGATCGAATCTTTAGAATTTCGTTAGATTTATTCTGATTTCATGTTATCGTTTGTTTATTTAGTTGTGTTTAGGCCGAGGCCTAGTGGACAGGCCGGTCGGACCCGTCTCGTGGAACGCATAACTGTGAGTTGTTATTTTATATATACGTGTATTATGATGCATGTTTTTAGAAATGTATGTTTTAATTGTATGAAATATGCATAAATAATTTAATAAATGCTTAAGTATATTTTAGGTATATTTTAGTATATTTTTGGTATATTTTAAATTTAATGCATGTTTTATTATTGAATTATATTTAAAATATTTTTAAGTATATATATAGTTTATTTCTGGTTTATTTTATAATTAAATTGAATTTATTTGACGTATATGTACTCGAAATATACTTAGTTTATTTTTTGTATATTTCTAGTATATATATGGTTTATATTGTTATTTTAATTAAAGTCATGCATCATTTATTTCATGAATGAATGGATTTATTTTAAATGAAAGATATCAATAGAAAGTGTTACCTAGTGGGCAACACTAGGACTGAGTACGTATCGGTACGATGATAGATTGTAGGTTGAATTACTATCATATTTATGGATATTGATTGGATTGATGTGTGATGTGATTTAAGAGTGTGATTGCTGGAGCTCGGTTGACCAAGTGTCTCGGGGCCATCACACTGATAGTTAGACTGCTGAAGCTCGATTGACTTAGAATCTCGGGGTCAGTCTATTGTCCAAATGGAACAAGTGAATTTATTTGGAATAAGTGAGCCTATATGACTAGAGTATTGTTTAACACTATTTGAGGTTGCAATCATTTAGAGTTCTATTTGATCCTTCATAAACGATTATTATTTTCAATATTATATAAAATGATTTTTGCTGCATCCGTGTGTATTTGTCTGTATATATATTTATTATATATACTATTGAATGTGTGCATTTGTCATTTAGTTATGCATATATATATTATAACAATTCACTCAGTGAGGTCTGACTCCCCTTTGTTGATTATTTTTCAGGAGAGTCTTCGTACTCAAACCTCAGTAGCAGACCTTTACACCAGATTTCTTCTGCCCCAACTTTATTATGTAAACTGTTTACTTGATTTTATTTTGTATTCTAGACACTGCAGTAGTTAAGTTGTGGGATGTATGTATTATATTTGTTTAAGATTTAAATTTTAAAAGTTGAACTGAGAACTTGTATTAAAAGATATTATATATATGAGATGAGTTTGTGTTATTAAATCAATTGATGAGTTATATTATCACTTATGAGATTTTAATTTCTGCTGCAAGATATTTTATTATTATTGCATGCTTTTATTTTATTTTAAAGGCTTGCTATGAGTTTCGGATTCGAAAAAATTATTTTCGTTTCTTAACGCCGATCATGGCCCCCTGTTTTGGTTCGTGATATCAAAGTACGAAAATAAAAGTAATGTTCATTTTATAAATGTAACTTTATTTCAACAATAATTTGAACAAATCTAAACTCATCCGCGAGCAAAAATTAATATTATTTCATTATTTAGGAAAAAAACTAAAATTCTATCATATTATATATTTAATTTAATTTAAATAGTAAAATAAATTTAATTTTCTCCGTTATCTCATATGATGAAATATTATATTTGTATTGGAAGTTTAGCTACATAGCATACGATCACACAATAAAACTCTCTCATATACTCATTCACTAAGGGTGCGTTTGTTTTGCTCTCCAAATCTCATGATAGATTTACTTACATGTGTCACTTAAATTTTTTTGGTCTAACGAAGAAATATATCTTGTGATCACAATTTATAAGGTAGTGGCATACGATCAGTTCTATCCTGAATAGTTGCTCTAAAGTTTATAATAGAACATATTATTTTCTCTAAAAGTTTCAATAACATATATTTTTACATTGCAATTTTTAAAATTAAATATTTGTGATTAATAATCAATAAATTTTGTTATACTCTGAATTTGAATGTAAATATATCATCCAATTATACATATATAAACAGTAGTTTTGATTTTGAAAATAATATATATAAGAAATATAATCAATGAAAAAAAATAGATATGAAATATAATCAAATAACCGAATAATTTTATGAAATGTTTTAGAAAATGAAAGGGCTAAAGTTATTATTACTGCAGTTGTAAGCATTCAAAAGCAACTTCTGTAACCTAAAACTTTTGTATTGCTTTCAAAGCACAACTAATCAAAATTAATCGTTTCCACTTTTAGAGAAATATTAGTTCGAGAAGAACAAAATATATAAACTCAAAAATTGCACTGACATACAACTGTTCTTTTTTTATCTATCAAACTTTAATTAATTCAGTTCGACTCGGGTTAAAAGTAGCAAATGTCTTGCAATAACACACCACAAGAGCTCTTCCATAAACACAACTAGATTTCTAAGAAACTTATGGAAATACATAGTGATAAAGCTGTCGGCTGATGAGGAGTAGATGGTCTGAGTTTCAAATTCAGGGTTAGTCATAAAAGCTCACCAATTTTGGAACCAAGTACACTATCCATTGTAAGCCATAGTTCATGCATCAGTTAGAGTTCAATATGTTTCAACAATGTATTTCCAAAGAATTGGTTTGCTTGGGGCTGATCATACGGATGCTAAAGCTAAGTCTAATAGATTTTTTTTTTAATTGCAAAGAAAAATCATTGTCACAGACGTACATTTTTTTTAGTTTTTTTTATTTCATTATATTTAATGTTTGGGGCAGGTCAAACAACATCACTCAATCGTAAATTTGTGGAAGTAATTGATTCTCTTCGCCGATATAATTACAATAGTTACAATAACATATGGTTTTTCTTTTTTTTTGAAACAAGACAATTCATTAATCAAACAGAGAAGAACAAATCAGTCATCAAATTGCTCCTAAAGAAATAAAGAGCTTCGAATGAAACTGAGGGGCTTGCAATAGAATGCGCTATCAATACAATAACATACGGGTAGCAGATAATACTAATGCATATAACATATTAATTATGATATGTACTAATGACATAAATTCATCCTTCAAAGCCATTAAAATACTCCAAAATCACAACAAACTTGATAAGATTAACAAATTATCATATTGATTTCTTTTATATTCCCTGGAAACTCTTTTCAATGTGGCATTCAATGCTTTAACAATATCAGGCCGTTAGAATTAAATTTCTGTATCCATTCAATCCATTACTAAATTAATTTCAATTTTAAAATAAATTTAATTTCTTCCACTGTCTCATCCTTTGTACATCTACAAAATAGTATTGTTTTTATGGTACAAGAAAACACTCATATAGTCACTTGCTAATGCAAAACTCATGATTAATGTGCTACCGACATGTCACTCGATTTTTGTTGGCCTAGAAGAAATAAATTTGGTGATTACTCTCAATTACATTTAATTCATTTAATTTTGATTATTTAGATTTAGACAGTGAACTATTTAGACAACCGTTATGAAGGCCATAGTAAAGTTTCTAATTTAATATTTAAAAAATTCAGCAAGCTTGATCTCGATATTTAAGAAATATATCGATAAACTTTATATTATAATTTTTAAAATAAAATATTAAGGATTGAATAACTAATAAAAATTTTGTTATGAAGCTTTAAATTTTTATGCAAATATATTAATAATAGCATTCACACCTCAATATACCAACTAAATAATAGCCTCAGCGATTATTAATTATATTGTCAAGCAACGGGTTATATTTTCATAAAATTAATATTGCATTAATCAGGAAAAAATTAATATTTGATAATATGTTACATCTAAAATGAATTTAGTAATGAAATAAATTTAATTTCCTTCATCAGCTCATCTTTGTATCATTGAAATAGTAAATAGTAAATGTATATCAGCTATCTTATTAAGAGTTAGTTATTGTGTTGATTATGTATTCTCTATCTTCTTGTAACAGAATATTGCTGCATATAGCAGTATATATACTTCCTTATATAATCAATATAGAATATATATAAATATACATTCCTAAACACTTCAATCTCTTATAAGTTTACATGGTATCACAGCATAAGGCTTCAAATTTTGAAACCCAAGCTAATGTTCCCCTTGCTTCTTCACCATCATCCTCAACCTTTTCTCAAATTAACTTCTCTTTTGAAACTCACACCAAGGAACTATTTAGCCTGGAAAACTCAACTAATTCCTCTTCTAAATTCCCAAGATTTAATAGAATATGTTGATGGCTTAAGTGCTTCTCCACCTCAAATAATTTTGAATACATCTAACCCACCTTCTCCTATTTCTAATCTCGACTTCCGAATCTATTTCAAACAAGATCAAATGGTGTTATCTTGGATTCTCTCGTCTCTTTTAGAAGAGATTTCCCATACATCGTTGGCATCACTTCTTCTCATTAGGTATGGACTAATCTTACAACCACGTTTGGTGTTGTCTCGCAAATTTGACAACATATTGAGTTACAAGAACTCAAGAAACATGATCTGTTAATAATTGAGTACCTCCGCAAAGTCAAATCCATTGCTGATGAGTTAGCAGCCGTCGGAAGGAGTATATCAGCGACATAATTTAATGTAATCATCTTCTGCAATGTAGGCCACGAGTACTAAAGTATTTTTTCCATTCTGAACATGCAAATTAAGCCTATCATGTTCAATGAACTTCATAACAATACATGGTCCCTTGTTCCCCGCCCATCAAATACCAACATTGTTGGCAATAAATGGGTCTTCCAAATTAAAAGAAACCCGAATAATACCATTTCCTGTTACAAGGCCCGACTTGTTACAAAAGGCTACAACCAACTGAATGGCATTGACTATGACCAAACTTTCAGTCTATTTATAAAATCTATAAGCATTCAGACTATACTAGCTCTAGCTGCAATGCATCGTTGGCCCCTAAAGCAACCTAATATCTTAAATGCTTTTCTACATGGCACTTTTGAAGAAATAGTTTACATGGAGCAACCTCCTAGGTTCATTAATCCTCAACATCCAGATCATGTTTGCCTTCTTAACAAGTCCCTTTATGGCCTAAAGCAAGCACCAAAGGCTTGATTTTCTAGACTCAGTGGTTTTCTTACTACTCATTGTTTTACATCTTCAAAGGCTTACACATCTATGTTCTATCTTCGATATGGCAGAGACTTGGTTCTTTTATTAATTTATGTCAATGATATTATTGTTACTAGTTCATCTTCTTTTTTGATTCAATAAGAACTGACCAAGATACAAACTAAATTTCTAGTAAAAGATGTGCAACCTTTGCAATATTTCCTTGGCATACATGTTACTCATTCTGTCGATAGTATCTTTATCAATCAACAAAAATACTTCATTGATTTGCTTAATAAAATCGAACTTCAAGATGCTAAAGGATGCCTCACACCAATGGCTATAACCCTACCTTTGCCAAAACTATAAGGAAAAGCATTTGATAAGCCTCAGTTGTACTGCCATATTGTGGGTGCCTTACAATATGCTACTTTCACATGATTAGACTGTAATATCCCGAGTTTTTAAATAATTTTAAACTGCATCGGGATATACGGTGTTAATAATTTTAATATATATTTCTGGTTATTTAATTAGTTTATTATTTATTAAAGTTATTTTTATTTATTTTAAGTTTCTTACGTAAAATTTTCCCGAGAATTGTATTTTTTCCGAAAAGTATATATATGGTTTATATTGTTAGTTTCATTAATGTCATGCATCATTTATTTTATGAATGTATGTTTTATATATAAATGAAGGATATCAATAGAACGTGCTACCTAGTGGGCAGCACTAGGACCGAGTACATACCGGTACGACGATAGAATTTAGGTTATATTACTAACCTATTTGTGGATATTGATCAGATTGATTTATTTGATGTGTGATGTGATTTGAGAATGTAATTGCTAGAGCTCGGTTGACCAAATGTCTCGGGGCCAATCACACTAACAGTCAGACTGCTGAAGCTCGATTGACTTAGTGTCTTGGGGCCAGTCTACTATCCAAATGGAACAAGTGAATTATTTGGAATAAGTGAGCCAGTATGGCTAGAGTGTTGTCTAACACTATTTAAGGTTGCAATCATTTAGGGTTATATTTGATCCTTCATAATCGGATATTATTTTCAGTATTTATATAAAATGATTTTGCTGCATCTGTGTGTTTTGCTTGTATATATATTTATTATATACATTATTGAATGTGTGCATTTGTCATTTAGCTATGCATGTATATATATTATAACAATTCACTCAGTGAGATCTGACTCCCCTCCGTTGACTATTTTTTAGGAGAGTCTTCGTCCTCAGACCTCAGTAGCAGACCTTTACGCTGGATTTCTTCTGCCTTGGCTTTACTATGTAAACTGCGTACTTAATTTTATTTTGTATTCTAGACACTGCAGTAGTTATTTTAGTGAGCAGTATGTTTTATATATGTTTGAGATTTGTATTTTCAAGGATTGAAACAAAAATTTTGTATTGAAGAATTATATATATAAGATGAGTTGTTTTATTAAATGAGTGATGGTGGATTATATTATTACATATGAGATTTTAATTTCTGCTGTAAAATATTTTATTTATTTTATTATTATTGCATGCTTTTATTTTATTTTAAAGGGTTGCTATGGGTTCCAGATTTGAATGAATTTCCGTTCCCTAGCACTGGTTATGGCCCCTATTTTGGATCGTGATAAAGTTGGTATCAGAGTGGAGTTCTGTGTCAGGGCCTTAGTTATGTAAGTTGTGGCCCTAGTTTTTAGTGTTATGTTTTTCTTTGAAACTACTACAGTGAATTAGGTTCGAGTATGTCTTGATACGTATTCCTTGATTTATTTTTTTGCATTATCCTTCATTGTCTATTTTGTCTGAATCCTTCTGTTTGTCTTTTCAGAATGAGGAGGTGAGCATGTGTTGCTCCACCGGTCGTTGAGGGCGAGGATGACGAGTCCTTTTAAGATGAGGTTTTACCTCATGAACCGTCAATTAGATACAGAGGTCGTGGCAGAGGTAGATCTCGAGGAGCAGTAGGTCACCGTAGATAGAGAGAGTTACATGAAGAGGAGCCTGTAGAGCTAGAGTATGAGGATGTTCCTATACCTCTGGTAGTTTAGCCTATTCAGCCTACCTATCAACAGTGTATGTTTGACCTTGAGGCAACTCTATTCTATGCCAGAGTTGGTAGGATCGCTTTTGATGGGACTTCCGACCCTCTATACTTTCTGCATGTGATCAAGACTAGGACTCAAACTGCTCACACCGAGTATCAGCGGATTATGATCATCGAACTGTAAGTTGAGGGACCAGCCCTGGACTAGTTTATTCAGATGATCTAGCCATACATGATGACGATGACATGGGCTTAGTTCAAATAGTGATTCATGAGGAGATTCTACCCACAACTGCTTCGTATGAGTTATCATCTCAAATTGACTAGTATTTCTCACGATGACCGATTTGTTGAGGAGTACACTCAAGAGTTCCTTGGCCTTGGTAGATATGCAGAGGATTTGATGTGAGACCAGTACTTTGCAATCACCACTTATGTTACTGGATTGGGTTCTGCATTTGCTGGTATGCCTACAGCAGGCCTTACTCTGGAGTCAGTGATTGAATTGGCCAAGGAGATTGAGCTGAGGCTAGTAAGGCAAGGAGCTATGCTTGATTGTTACCAGTTGGGTGTACAGTTAGGTTGATTCTAGACTACTTTATACTCGAGTTTTTAGATTGGATCGAGTAGTCAGCAGAGAGGTCCAGCTTAGCAGAGTCAGAGACAATAGCAGCGAGTACATCAAAGCAGTAGACATGACCGTGGAGGTCAGTGTAGACCGTTCAGACTTGGGTCAGTGCTTCAAGTAGCAACAATGGTCGTAGTTCTGGGTCAGCTGCCAATGTTTGCCAGACTTGTGGCAGAGTCTATCAGGGACCATGTTATATGACACCACTGACATGCTTCAGATGCGGGTAGACGGGACATTATGCTAGATCGTGTCTTTATTCTGGGTATCAGCAGCTGTAAATTTCGTGATTTCTCCAGCAATCGATTGCCAGTGTTGCACCTATTCCATTTCAGTTGCCTCCAGCCTAGCATTAGAGTTTTACTCAGCTTATTCCCCATCAGGGTCATGGTAGAGGTGCCAGAGGTGTTAGCCAGGCTTTTACCAGCCAGCAGAGAGGTTGAGAACAAGCTAGAGTCTTTCATCTCACTCAGCAGGATGCTTAGGCATCTAATGCAGTCGTGGCAGGTATTATTTTTGTCTGTTACCTGGATGCATGAGTTATGTTTGATCCGAGTGCCACACATTCATTTGTTTCTCCTACTTTTATTTCTAAGTCTTGTTGGCAAGCTTTAAGGATGGCTTTTCTTTTGTCTGTCGCCACTCCTTTAAGTGATTCTTTGTACACCGATGTTATTCTTTTTGGTTGTCCAGTTCTCATGGGAGGTAGAGAATTATCTGCTGATTTGATTCTGTTGGATGTGATGGAGTTTAATGTCATTTTGGGTATGGACTGGTTATCTCAGCACTATATCGTGGTGGATTATTGGAGTAAAGAGGTGACTTTCAGAATTCCTGGTGAAGAAGAATTTAAGTTTATGGGTGATAGGAGTTCAGCATCTCAGAATCTCATTTATGCTATTACGGCTAGGAAGTTGTTGAGGAAAGGTTGTCAAGGATATTTGGCATTGGTCAGGGATACTTCAGTGGAGAAGTTGTCACTTACAGATGTTCCTGTTGCCTGTGAGTTTCCTGATGTTTTTCTTGAGGAGTTGGCAGGTTTACCACCTCACTAAGAGATTGAGTTCTGTATAGATGTGGTTCCAGGTACTACTTCTATATCTATGCCACCCTACAAAATGGCTCCTGTAGAGTTTAAAGAGTTGAAGGAGTAGTTGCAAGAGTTATTGGATGAGGGTTTCATTAGACCCAGTGTTTCTCCTTGGGGTGCACCAGTCCTGTTTGTAAAGAAGAAGGATGGTACCCTAAGACTGTGCATTAACTATAGAGAACTGAATAAGGTGACAATGAAGAATAAGTATCCTCTTCTGAGGATAGATGAACTATTTAATCAGCTACAGGGTGCACAGTTCTTTTCTAAGATTGAACTGAGGTCGGGTTATCATCAGTTGCAGATTAGTGAAGCCGATGTTCCTAAAATGGCATTCCGCACTCGATATGGTCATTATGAGTTTCTGGTGATGTCTTTTGGCTTGACTAACACACTATCAGCTTTTATGAATCTGATGAATAGGGTATTCAGACCATATATGGATTAGTTTATGGTAGTTTTCATAAATGATATACTGGTGTATTCGATAAGTATAAAGGAGCATGTATATCACTTGAGGACTGTACTACAGACACTGAGAGAATATCAGCTTTATGCTAAATTCTCAAAGTGTGATTTTTGGATGGAGTGTTTCTTTTCTTGGACATGTGGTGTCTAAAGAAGGTATCCAGGTTGATCCACAAAAGATTAAAGCAGTGTCTGAGTGGCTTAGACTGACTTCTGTTACACAGATTCAGAGTTTTTTGGGTTTAGCAGGATACTATAGGAGGTTTGTACAGGATTTTTCCAGAATTACAGCCCCTATGATTCGTTTGACTCAAAAGAATGTAAGATTTGAGTGGTCAGGAGCTTATGAGAACAATTTTCAATTGTTAAAGGAGAAGTTAACCACAGCTCTAGTGTTGGCTTTGCCTAATAGTGTGGACAAGTTCACAGTGTATTGTGATGCCTCTAGAGTTGGCCTTGGTTGTGTGTTGATGCAGAATGGTAGGGTGATAGCCTGTGCTTTGAGGCAGTTGAAGAAGTACGAGAAGAACTATCCTACACATGACCTTGAGATGACTGCGGTGATCTTTACTCTTAAGATCTGGAGACATTATCTGTACAGGGTGACTTATGAGATTTTTACTGATCACAAGAGCCTTAAGTACATTTTCCAGTAGAGAGATCTAAATCTGAAGCAGACGAGATGGTTAGAATTTTTGAAAGATTATAACTGTGAGATTTTATATCATCCAGGCAAGGCTAATGTGGTAGTAGATGCCTTTAGTAGGAAGTCCTCAGGCAGTCTTGCTCATATCAGTGTGGAGAGGAGACCGTTGATCCAGGAGTTGCATCTATTGGTGGTTCAGGTCTGATGATGAAGCTTAGTAGGTCAGATGGACGGCTAGCTCAGTTTAAGGTGCGATCTGTACTAAGAGATAGGATTAAGGTAGCTCAGAGCTGAGATCCTATTCTAAAAGAGCTTATAGAGAATGTCCGTGCAGGGAAGTTCATTGATTTCACACTTGATGATGAAGGTGTTTTATAGATTAGTGGTAGATTGTGTGTTCCTGATGTGGATAATTTAAGAGAAGAGATCCTAGAGGAAGTACATTCTACAACCTATAGTGTACATCCGGGTGTCATTAAGATGTACCATAGTATCAGAGACTTGTACTGGTGGGACAGACTGAAGAAGGATGTTGCTAATTATATTGTTAAGTGCTTGATGTGTCAACAAGTGAAAGCTAAACATCAGAAGCCTTCTGGGAAGCTTCAGCCTCTTCCTATTCCCGAGTGGAAGTGGGAAAGGATAATTATGGATTTTATGGTTGGTTTACCTCATTCTAAGGATGGATATGATTCCATCTGGGTGATTGTAGACAAGTTAACTAAGTTTGCACATTTCTTGCTTGTGAAAGCCACCTATTCTGTAGCCAGATTGGCGAAGCTGTATGTGAAGCATATAATGTGCCTTCATGGAGTACCTGTGTCCATTATGTCAAATAGAGGTTCAGTATTTACCTCATGTTTTTGGCAGAAGTTGCAGGAAGCGATAAGCACTAAGTTGGACTTCAATACTGCTTTTCATCCTCAGATAGATGGTCAGTTTGAGAGGACGATTTAGACACTGGAAGATATATTGAGGATGTGTGTTTTGGATTTGGGAGGTAACTGGGATGATCATTTGCCACTCGTAGAGTTTGCATATAATAACAGCTACCATAGCAGTATTGGCATGGCACCATATGAGGCTTTATATGGAAGGAAATATAGATCCCCTCTGAATTAGGATGAGATTGGCGAGAGAGCTTTAACTGGACCTGAGATGGTTCAGGATGCT
Organism: Mallotus nudiflorus; assembly: GCA_947683625.1. Taxonomy (NCBI): domain Eukaryota; kingdom Viridiplantae; phylum Streptophyta; class Magnoliopsida; order Malpighiales; family Euphorbiaceae; genus Mallotus; species Mallotus nudiflorus. The sequence continues at coordinate 99,691 of CANTUR010000476.1, read as the reverse complement.
GCAGAGAAAGTCGTTGTGATCAAGCACAGATTAGAGACAGTAGTTAACAGGCAGAAGAGCTATGCAGATCCTAGGCTCAGAGATGTATAATTTCAGGTTGTAGACTTTGTTTTCCTGAAGGTGTCTCTGATGAAAGGTGTTATGAGATTTGGCAGGAAGGGTAAGTTAACACCGAGATATATCGGACTGTTTAAGATTCTGGAGAGAGTTGGCACTGTTGCATATCGGTTGGCTTTGCCTCCGAGTATGTCTCAAGTGCATCCAGTATTTCATATCTCGATGCTGAGGAAGTATGTCTCAGACCCTTCACACGTGTTGCAGCCAAACAGCGTGAAAGTGAATAAAGATCTGACGTTCGTGGAAGAACCTATGGTGATCGTTGATTATCAAGTTCGACAGTTGCGATTGACACAGATTTCGATGGTCAAGGTTCTGTGGCGCGATAATAGGGTAAAGGAGTATACGTGGGAGACTGAAGTCGAGATGTGAGATTCTTACCTGTATCTCTTTCCTCCTTATTTTGTATTTCTTCTTTTTCTAGAATTCGGGGACGAATTCTTATAAGGGGAGAAGACTGTAATATCCTGAATTTTTAAATAATTTTAAATTATATCGAGATATGCAGTGTTAATAATTTTAATATATATTTCTAGTTATTTAATTAGTTTGTTATTTATTAAAGTTATTTTTATTTATTTTAAGTTTCTTACGTAAAATTTTCTCGAGAATTATATTTTCAGAAAAATTAAAACCTAAATAAATAATTATTAATTATTTTGGGCGATTTTGTGAATTTGCATGAGTCCATGTACAATTTTAATTATCGTATTAATATATGTACATATACATGTATATATACACATTTAAATAATTAGGATTTATTTTTAATTAAATTTATACTATATAGTTTTAATACTTAATATGTGTTATACATATATATATCTATATAGATATTATTATTTATGTATGTGGTGTATATTACTTTGAATATAATATTCATATATTATAATAATATAAATTAAAGTTATATATATATATATACATATATATATTTGCAAAAATTAAAAGTTCCTCAAATTTATGGTTGTGCCACCGGATTTCCTCCTTCAAGCCCGACGCATTTCTTCCTTCCTCACCGCTGTAATTTCCGTTCTCTCACTGACGGAGTGCCTCTCAGCCATCCTCCTCCTTCCCAAGCTCCCTCCGCCGCCCTCTCTTCCCTTTTCTGGAGTTGTTTGGTTGATTTTCTTCCTAGAAACTAAAAATCACCCTCATCGCCGATCAATGTGTTTTTGACCACCATTTTGAGTGCCACCAGTCTCTATCTCTTCCTTGAGCTCCGGTGAGTCCATTTCTAAGCTTGGTTTCACTTGATTTGGTCTAGATTTTCCTAGGTTTCCAATTTTCTATTTCGGCCTATATGTGTTCTTGATTTTTTGAGTTTATATTTTAATGATTCAAGCTAACTTCCTTCACAAAGATTGATCCTAGTAGCTCAATCTACATGCTATAATTTTTGTGGAATTTTTGGGAATTATTTTGATTTTTGTGATTTTTTTATTATTTTATTAATATTTTCTAATTTTCGTAAATTAATTAAATAAATTATGAAATTGTGATTTATGGTGTTTATAGGTGTTAAAATGAATTTTAGAAATTTATTTATAATTTTTATGATTTTTGTATAATTATTGTGAATTTATTTATTTTTTGTGATTTTTAGAAAATTAGGTTAATTATGTATTTTGTTAAAATTAATTGGTTAATTGTGTATAATTATTGATTTTATTGAATTATATGTTTAGAAATTAATTTTGGAGTAATTATATTATTTTTAGTGAATTTTTGTGTAATTATAGTGAATTATGTGAAATTATATATAACTAGGGGTATTTTGGTAATTTAGAAATAAATTGGCTAAAAATTTAGTTTAATTGGTTTTAATAATTATTTGAGGTATAAAAATGATTTTTACAAATTATTTATCATTTTTAACTAATTAAAACTATTTTTCGTAAATTATTTTCAAAATATATATAATATACTATTTTTCTAAATAAATTATTTCTTATTGATTTTTAATATGTTTTAGGGCTAATTATGTAATTTGGATTTATAAAATGTATGTTGGTCAATATTTATGAATTTATCGAGAATTGTGGAATTTTAATAATATTTTATTAAAATTAGGGTTTTTACGCAATTATCGGTAAAATAATTATTTTCAGTATTTTAAATATCTAATTTGCTATATTTTGATTATTGAGGGGTATTTTTAGTATTTATGGAATTTAAATGTGTTCTGTGTTATCTCGTGAATTGTGAACCTCGGTCGATAGAATTGTAGTTTGGGAGTCCGACCGAGAGGTTGTGAGATTATTTTTACTCGAAATGTGTTTCTTTGCAGGACCGGCTCTACTCTTTGAGTAGAGAGATGTCCGTTTTATAGGGGAGGTTCTATCAGATTTTTTATAGAATTCTCATAAAACGTGATATTCGATCGAATTCCCATTTTGATTCTGTGTCCAGTATTCTAGATTGAGTCTCTAGAATTACGTTAGATTTATTCTGATTTCATATTGTCATTTGTTTGTTTAGTTGCATCGAGATCGATGCCTAGTGGACCAGGCCCGTTGGACTCGTCTCATGGAGCGCATAACTGTGAGTTGTTATTCTATATATACTTGTATTAGGATTGCATGTTTTAGAAATGTATGTTTTATTTGTATGATATATGCATAAATAATTTAATAATTGCTTAGGTATATTTTTGGTATATTTTAAATTAAATGCATATTTTATTATTGAATTATACCTAAAATATTTTTAAGTATATGTATAGTTTATTTTATAATTAAATTGAATTTATTTGACGTATATATACTCGAAGTATACTCGGTTTATTTTTGGTATATTTCTAGTATATATATGGTTTATATTGTTAGTTTCATTAATGTCATGCATCATTTATTTTATGAATGTATGTTTTATATATAAATGAAGGATATCAATAGAACGTGCTACCTAGTGGGCAGCACTAGGACCGAGTACGTATCGGTACGACGATAGAATTTAGGTTATATTACTAACCTATTTGTGGATATTGATTGGATTGATTTATTTGATGTGTGATGTGATTTGAGAGTGTGATTATTGGAGCTCGGTTGACCAAGTGTCTCGGGTCCAATCACACTGACAGTCAGACTGCTGGAGCTCAGTTGACTTAGTGTCTCGAAGCCAGTCTACTGTCCAAATGGAACAAGTGAATTATTTGGAATAAGTGAGCCAGTATGGCTAGAGTGTTGTCTAACACTATTTAAAGTTGTGATCATTTAGGGTTCTATTTGATCCTTTATAATCAGATATTATTTTCAGTATTTATATAAAATGATTTTACTGCATTTGTGTGTTTTGCCTGTATATATATTTATTATATACATTATTGAATGTGTGCATTTTTCATTTAGCTATGCATGTATATATATTATAACAATTCACTTAGTGAGGTCTGACTCCCCTCCATTAACTATTTTTCAATAGATTTTTCATCCTCAGACCTCAGTAGCAGACCTTTATGCCGGATTTCTTTTGCCCCGACTTTATTATGTAAATTGCTTACTTAATTTTATTTTGTATTCTAGACACTACAGTAGTTGTTTTAGTGAGCAGTTTGTTTTATATATGTTTGAGATTTGTATTTTTAAGGATTGAAACGAAAATTTTGTATTGAAGAATTATATATATATAAGATGATTTGTTTTATTAAATGAGTTGTGGTGGATTATATTATTACATATGAGATTTTAATTTCCGCTGCAAAATATTTTATTTATTTTATTATTATTGCATGCTTTTATTTTATTTTAAAGGCTTGTTACAGGTTCCAGATTCGAAAGAATTTTCGTTCCCTAGCATCAATCATTGCCCCTGTTTTGGGTCGTGACATGGACATAGTATTCTCTATCAATCAGCTTTGTCAATTCATGCACTCCCTTACAAATATCCATTGGGTAGCGTAAAGATATTGTTAAGGTACCTTAAACGTACTCTTCACTATTCTCTACACTTTGCTGCCAACAATACTCTCAAGCTTCAATGCTATTCGAATTCTTATTGGGGAGGTTGTCCGAATACATATCGATCCACTAGTGGTTATGGAATATTCCTCAACAATTCCTTAATTTCATGGAGTGCAAAGAAGCAAGCAACTATCATCGTTCCTCCAAAAGTGAATACAAAGCTCTTGCCAACACCATGACTGAACAAATTTGGATCCAATCTCTACTCATTGAACTTGGATTTTTATGTTCTAACAAGCCAATTTTATGGTGTGACAACATTGGTGCTCTTTACATGTCTTTTAATACTATGTTTCATGCCTGCACTAAGCATATTGCTCTTAATTTTCATTTTATTCAGGAATTGGTTGCTCATGGTCACATACACATTAGATATCTTTCCTCCAAAGATCATATTGGCTACATTTTCACCAAGCCATTGGGAGTTCGTCCTTTTCAACATTTTTACTCCAAGCTTCAGCTTACTCCTCACTCTCCATCGGCTTGTCAAGGGGTATTGAAATAGCAAATAGTAAATGTATATCAATTATCCCCTTAAGAGTTTGTTATTATGTTGATTATGTATTCTCTATCTTCTTGTAACGGAATACTACTGCATATAGTAGTATATATACTTCCTTATACAATCAATACAAAATATATATATACATTCCGAAACACTTTTATCTCTCATAAGTTTATATGTATATGTACAAAAAATATTATATTCATATCCAAAGCCTTAAATCTCATGGCTAGATAGCATACCATCACGCAAAACTCTTGCATATAGTCATTCATTAATTGTTTTAATGAATCACTCAATTTTTGTTGGCCTAATAATGAAATAAGTCTAATTATTACTCTCAACCATATCCAGTTCTTTCCATTTTAACAATTTAGGCCATGTCTTCTCATGACTGCACAAGAGAAGGGTGAGAACTTGAACAAAATGAAGAAAACTATCTATATTTCTTTATGATTATTTTTGTTAGTCATAAACATCTCTTTGTTAGTCATATTACTTTATGATTATCTAGACTTACAATTAGTGACAGAAGCGTAAGCTAAGCTTATGTAGAGCCAAGTTAAGCGATTTGTGAGCTATTCCAAATTAATTCAGAAAAAAATTTAAATTAATTTGATTATTGTCGATTTAAATTTGAGCTCAAGTTATTTGAGTAGGCTACCAAATCAAGTTTGAACTTTTAAATATAATTTTAATCATGTATATATTTATCATTTTATCCTTTTATTTTAATATAATTATAAATATATCTTATTGAGTTTAAATTTAAGTTGAGTTTGAATATTTTATAATATATATTTTTACAAAGTTAAAAATTTTATTTAATTAATTGAGTCGAGTTCAAATTAAAAAAAAAAAAAAGAACTCAATCAAGTTTGAATCGAGTTCAATTTTCAAGTTAGAAAGTTAAATCGAGCTTAAATCGAGTTCATTGATTTCGTGTTGCTTATGTAAATCATAATAATATGTTTTTTAATTCTGTTAATGATAATGAGGATATTAATCGCTATTACGTAGTTGCAAAAGAAAGATAAAATTAAAAAAATAAAGTAGAAGTAAATAATCGAAAGAGTTATGTTTGGAAGGACTAAAACATAAAACTTAATTCCAGAAATCTCACTGTACTAACTGCAGTTATACTTAAATAGAGAAATGATTTAAACGAATGCTATATTAGTCCACTCTACTGGCCACTTCTAATAAGCACGCTTGACCAAATTGTAGATCATTACAATCATTTTGTGCACTTTAATTATATTTCTAGCCCTCTAAGTTATTATTATCGCCACCAAAGATTATTCCTATATTACGCGTTACATTTCATTTAATTTTGATACTGAAAATAAATTTAATTTTCTCCATCATCTCATTTTTGTATTATATGTACAAATTGTTAGATCTCAAAAATGATTAGATATATAGCATACTCTCATACAAAAAAACTCCATACAGCCACTCACTAATTGTTTTTCATAGTAAATCTCATGATGGTTGTGCTACCTACATTTCATTTGATTTTTGTTGGCCTAATGATGAAATAAATCTCGTGATTACTCTCAATTAAATTCAAATTCTTTCAATGTTAACCATTTTGCAATAACACACTAAGACAACTTTTACGGAGATGATGTTAAACATGTAACATAATATAAAAAATTCAACAATACATTCTGCATTGTAATTTATAAAATTAAATATTTATGATTAATAATCAATAAAATTTCATTATATAACTCTGAATTTAAATGTAAATGTACCATCCAATTATACACATATAAGCAATAGCTTTAATTTTGAATTAAAAATATAAAATACAATTAAATAACTTATATATTAAATATAAGTATAAAAAACTAAAAATTTTAAAATACTAAAGGGGCTAAAATTATTATTCCTGTAATTATTTATAAGGATTTATATTGAGATTCGGGGATTGGATTGTGACTGAGGTCTGAGCAAATCAGTAGAAACTATAATCTAAATATATTAACGATTTATTGCTTTCAAAAAACTAATCAAAATTAACTGTTTCCATTTTCAGGGATATGATATATCTCTTTCATTAACACAACTGGAATTCGAAGAAAGCTCTGCAAATAAGCAGTGATAGAGCTGTCCACTTATGGCTTCTCCTAGCTGCATAAATATACTTGTTAGTTATAAATATGTATATTAGCGAGGTGTAGCGGTGTCAGAGTGTGTTAGTATCTGATGAATTTTATAAAATTTTATTGAATTTATTTGTAAATTCTTGATTTAAAAAAATTTTATAATATTCATTTTAAAAAATAACTTCTTAATTTTGAAAAATTGCTTAACACTAAATTTATATTTATTATTGAAATGTATTTAATTTAAATGAATTTGAAATTTATCTGTACTTGAATTTTATAGAAAATTCATTTTAAATTTTTCAATAAAATTAAACCAAACAAGTGTCACGGCCAGTGGCAAAAGATCATCTTGGCCAAGCCATGTACGGTATGTATTGTAAACTATACTTCATATATCAGTTACAGTTGAATAAGTTGCAATAATGTATATTTTTATCTAACAGAAGTCAGTTATTATTATTGTTGTTGTTGTTGTAGTGAAAAAATCATTTTCAGAGACATCACATCCCGAAAACATTTTTAGTTCTTTTTGAGGAAACTTTAACTAGTTAAAAATTATCCATTTTGAACACGTTTTCCTATCAAAAATTTTAGAATACTCATTAAAAGCATTTTGAGACTATTTCCACAAGTTTGAAAATGCATTTCCTCGACTTAAAAAAAATACATTTAAAGATAAATAGAAAAAGAAATCTATATTTTTCTTAATTAAATAAAATAATTTATAATTACACTATTGATAGTAATACTTTTTTTTTACTATGCTAATAATCTGGATATGTACGGACCATAACAAATTATGATTACAACAACAATGTGTCACAACCTACATGTCACTTGATTTTTGTTGGCATGAAATAAGTTTCGTGATTATTTTCAGTTATATCCAATTTATCTAATTTTCATTTTGAATAAATTTATAATAAAAATTTAAAAATAATTCTTATATAACGACTAAATATGCAATGCTTATTTGTTTTTAGTTAGGATGCTAAAATAATTTTTTAATAGTGTTATTAATAGTTTTTTTTAATATATATATAAGGATTTCAAACGAATTCACAATAAACTTAAAAGCTAATAAATAAGGATTTGAAATGACATTTTTTTTTATTTGAAAGGTTAGAGGCTAGAAATTAGGCAACACACCTGAAAATTTCAACTAGATTGACACCCTCTTAGCATTAAAATCATTCTTCTGTTGTCCAATTTATTAATGAAAATAAAAAATAACAATGTTAAGAGAAACATCAATGGCTGGAAAAAGCCATAAAAGAAACTAGCTGAATCGGTAAAAACATCTTCCACTATGATCTATACTAATGTTATTTTCACAAAAGGATAGAGCGCAATCCCACCAATGAACTGTGTTTGAAGAGACGCCATGTTGAGCTAGTAAGTCAATGACAAAATTTCCTTCTCAAAAAATATGAGACACCCTGAAGTTAATTTGAGACACAACATGTAAGCATTGAAGCCATTATTGCATAATTTTCCATGGAACCTGCTTAGAAAGAGTACGGAAAAGATCGAGTACATACGTGGAGTCACATTCCAACCATAAACAATGCCAACCCTTTTGCCATGCAATAGTAATCGCATGAATTGTAGCTTTAAGTTCAGCCATGAGAGTATAGTCTTGCCCAACACTGAAAGAGAAAGAACCTATTGGGATACCAGCAGAATTTTTGAAAATTCCACTGGAGCTAGCAGCACCAAAGGAGCCTAAAGTTGAGCCATCTGTATTTTCCTTAATCCAAGAGGAAGGAGGCAGCTGTTAAGACACAAAAATAATGGATGCTGTAGGTCTAGGAATACCTCAAACCATCAACTGCTTAAGAATGCGGAAGTCATCTACATTATTTGCCATTTTGCCAACTTGAAAGATGTCACATTCTTTGATAGCTTCAACAACATGGATGTTTAGAGCTTCATCTTAAAAAATAGCTAAATTTCTAATTCTCCAAATCACCAAAATGGCACTAACAATGGCTACACACCATAAAGCCATCACTTGCAAGCTAAAAACAGGGCTTATAGCATCGGTAATCAAATCTAGTAAGGAACCATCCAACAAGATACACTTACCAAACAAGTCAGAGATAGAGTTCCATACAGCTAAAGAAAAAACATATCGAGTAAATAAATGTTGATGATCTTCATGATGATCAACACATAAAATACAATGTGATGGGAAGGAAAATCCCTTATTGGCAAGCTAATCATTTGTTGGTAAGTAGCCCAGTACTGCCTGCTAACAAATTAAAGAATGAGAGGGCGACAAGAATTCTTTCCAGATGAAAGAATGCCATGGAGCAAGAGGACACAAAAATTGAATATGATTATACATCGACTTCACCATTAAAATCCCATTAGCAAAAGCAATCTAAATACAAATATCAGAGTCGTGATGAATGGCCAAAACTGATTGAATATTTAATTTTATCATATCATTAGATATATGATTAAGATGCCATGTATTATTGGACATAAAATCTAAAACAAAAGAAGAGAGAGCACATTGATTTTTGACCTGGATGCCAAGTTGGTCAGCAATAGAAAGGACGATCAAAGCATTAATCCAAAATTTGAGCTCACTATTATTGCTGATGAACCATAAAATTTCTAAGCAAAAACTATAGAAGGATGTTTAATAGACGACCAAAGGGAAGATGTAATGTAAGAGTTGCAAGGAAGGCCTGATGGAGTGAGAAATCTTTGGCGGAGAATAGAGATAGGATAATCTTTAGAAGAAATTACCCACTAAGCCATTTTACTAAGAATGGCATCATTAAGAAAATGAAGTTATTTAATACCAATTCCTCCTTCCTTGATTGGAAGGAAAGACATCTTCTAAGGAACAATAAAGAGCTTCTTCTCATAAATGGATATCGTCCAAAAAAAATTCCTCATGCAACGTTCCATATAAAAAAGTAAAGAGCAAGGCCATTTATAAGTAGAAATGAATGCATCAAGGAGCTTGTAATAACTGATTAGATAAGGGTCATTCAGCCAGCCATTAACAATGTACTGCCTTTCCACTTTAAAAATTGATTGCAAATTCTATTTGCAATTGGCTTAAGCCATTTTTTCATAGGAACCTCAGCAAATAAAGGAACTCCAAGATACACAGTAAAGAGCCCCTTTTAATATTAACTACTTGATGAAGTTATACTGTATGGTTTCATTAATAGAAGCTCCAAAAAAGATCTATAACATGGTCCAATTAATAAGTTGACTCGATATCTATCCATAAACTTAAAAAATGTCATTAATTGCTTTCATATTTTAAAGCGAAGCTTTTCCAAATAAAAGAACATGATCAACATATAAGTAATGGGAAGGAAAAAGATTATTTCTTATTTGAAACATAGGCTTAATAGCACCTTCATCCACTTTAGCATAAATTAATCTGCTAAGAAAATCCTCTACCAAGTAAAATAAAAGAGGAAAAAGTGGATCTCCTTGACATACACCATGAGAGCAGGGAAAATAAACTTCAGTATGCCCATTAATTAAGATAGACAATTTGGAAGAGGAGAAAAGAGCAAGAATCCAATCTCTAAATTGTAAAGAAAAAACCAAAATGTCACGACCCAAAACAGGGGCCATGACCGGCGCTAGGGAATGGGAATTCTTTAGAATCCGGAACCCGTAGCAAGCCTAAAAAAATAAAATAAACATGCAATAATAATAACACTTTATGCAGCGGAAATAAAATCATAATTTATCAAAATAGAAATCCATATCTCATATAAAGATAAATCCTTTGATACAAGTCTCAGTTCAAATTCTCAAAATACATAACTCACACAAATATAATACATAAAACCCATAATTAATTTACAACTACTGTAGTGTTTAGATTATAAAAATAAAACTCAAGACTCAGATAAGCATTTTACATAAAGAAGCCGGGGTGGAAGAAATCCGGCGTACAGGCCTGCTACTGAGGTCTGAAGATGATGACTCTCCTGAAAAATTAGTCAACAGAGGGGAGTCAGACCTCACTGAGTAAATTACTATAATATATATACATGCATACTAAATGACAATGCATACAATCAACAGTATATATCTAATATGTATATATATAGGCAATTACACACAGATGCAATAAAATCATTTTATATATTTTTACTGAAATTCACAGTTTATGAAGGATCAAATAAAACCCTATAATATCGCAACCTCAAACAGTGTTAGACAACACTTTAGTCATACAGGCTCACTTATTCCAATTATATTCACTTATTCCATTTGGACAGTAGACTGGCCCCGAGACACTAAGTCAACTAAGCTCCAGCAGTTTGACTGTCAGTGTGATTGACCTCGAGACACTTAGTCAACCGAGCTCCAGCAATCACACTCCCAAATCATATCACACATCAGATAATCATAACTAATCAATATCCACAAGTGGTTAGTAATATAGCCTAAATGCTATCAGCGTACCGGTACGTACTCAGTCCTAGTGCTGCCCACTAGGTAGCACGTTCTATTGATATCCTTCATTAAAACATAAAACATACATTCATAAAAATAAATGATACATGAATTTGAATAAAATAGCATTATAAACCATATATATATTGGAAATATACCAAAAGTAAACCAGGTATATTTCGAGTATACATACGTCAAACAAATCCAATTAAGTTACAAAATAAGCTAGAAATGTATTTAAAACATTTTAAGAATAATTTATTAATAAAACATGCATATAATTTGAAAATATACCAAAATATACCAAAGATAAACCAAAAATAAACTAAAAATAAACTTAAATACTAATCAAATTATTCATGCATATTTAGTCAAAATAAAACATACATTTCTAAATCATGCACCCTAAAGCATATATATATATAAAATAGTAACTCACACTTAGTGCGCTCCTTGAGATAGGTCCGACGGGCTTGGTCCACTAGGCCTCAGTCTCGGCGTAACTAAACAAACAATAAATAACAGACATCAGAATAATCCTAATAGAAAATCCTAGAAACTCGATCTAGAATATTAGACACAGAAATAAAATTAGGGTTTGATCGGACATTACGTTTTACAAGAATTCTACCAAAAATTCGGTAGAACCTCCCCTATAAAATGGACATCTCTCTACTCAAAGAGTAGAGCCGACCCTGCAAAGAAACACATTTCGAAAAATAGACACAGAATTACATCCACCACCCCTCGATCGGACTTCAAACTACAGTCCACCGACCAGGGTCCACAAACACAGAATAATTATGAAAATACCAAAAATACCCTTATATCACAGAAATACATTTAATAAGTATAAATTACATAATTACCCTTAAAACACAGTAAAAACCGATAAAAACTCATTTATTTAGAAAAATCGTATATTATATATAATTTGAAAATAATTCACGAAAAATAGTTTTAATTAGTTAAAAATACTAAATAATTTGTAGAAATCATTTTTATACCTTAAATAACTATTAAAACCAATTTAATTACATTTTTAGTCAATTTAGGGTAAAATTACCAAAATGCCCCTATATATATAAATATACTAAAATTACTTCAAAAATTCACCAAAAATAGTATAATTATCCAAAATTAATTTTCTAAACATATTTATCAATAATATCAATAATTAAACTCAATTGACCAATTAATTTCAATTAAAAACACAATTAACCTAATTTTCCAAAATTACATAAACTAATTAAATTCAAAATAAATACATAGAAATTCATAAAAATTCCAAATAAATTCCTATAATTCATTTAAACACCTATAATTATCATAAAACACAATTTCATAATTTATTTAATTAATTTCCGAAAATTAGAAAATAATATTAAAATATTCAAAAATACCCAAAAATCAAAATAATCTCTAAAAATTACAAAAAAATTCACACATGTAGATTAAGCTAAGGGAAACAACATTTGTGAAGGAATTTTTCATGAATAAATCAAATTGAAGTTCAAAAAATCAAGAACCCTAAAATGGCCGAAATCGAAAAATCGAAACCTAAGCAAATCAAGACCATTTTAAGTGAAACAAAGCTTGGAATCACACTCACCGGAGCTCAAGGAGAAGAAAGAGACTGGTGGTGTCGAAAAGGGTGGTCGAAAACATTGTGAATGACGTTGCTCCCACTTTCGGCTTCTCTGGCCAAAAATGGCTTCCAGACGTCGAAAACGGCTGCAACAGGTGGCGGGGAAGGCTTAGGAAGGAGGTGGCACGCCGGATGGCACACCAATGGCAAGAAAACGGCGGTAGCAACGGCGGACGGTGATGGGGAACGGTCGGGAGGAAGAAGAAGAACGAATGGCAAAGTTGTAATTAATCCAAACTTCAATTTTTGTTAATATTAAATGTATATATGTATATATATATACTTTATACTATATATTAAAATAATATTAAATTACACACATTAAATATATACCACACACATATAATTTAATATTTTAAAATTTAATAATAAATAAAAATAATTAAATAACAATAAAACTAATAAATAAATAATAAAATATTAGGATAATTACTTAAACCCTAGTTAATTAAATAATTACACTAACATACGTTATTTAGTATTTTAAAAATATATATGAGTTCATGCAATTATGAAAATCTATTTAAAATAATTAATAGTAAATTATTTACGTGAAAATTTCCCCGAAAATGCAAGTCTCGGAAAAATTTTACGTAAAGTACTTAAAATAATAATAAACAATTAAAATTAGCTTTAATTAAATAGCAAACTCATAAAAAATTTCATAAATATATACAAAAATTATTAACACTGCATATCCCGATGCAGTATTAAAATATTTAAAAACTCGGGATATTACACAAAAGATTCCAAGACATCAAAAAGAAAATTCCAGTCTACAGTATTGAAATCTTTTCAAATATTAATTTTAAGAATCATATTACCTCTAAAATAGGACTTTGAAAGCAAGTTAACACCTTCAGAAGCACATGCAATACAATCAACAATGCATCTATTTTTTAAAAATCAAAACTGATGACAAGAGATGATCCGAGAAGCTATATAGGAGAGTCAATTAGCTAGGATCTTAGTAACCACTTTCATGATAAAGTTGTTAAGAATAATAGGGCGAAAATGCTCAATAGCAACAACATCCATTATCTATGGAATTAAAACCATAAAACTGGAATTAATTCCTGTAGTGATTGTGCCTGTAATGAAAAACCTTCGAACCGTATAACACACTTCTCTATGTACCACATCCCAGAAAGATTTACAAAATAAACCAATGAACCCATCTGGCTTGAGAGAACTATAGGCATCCATATTGAAAATGATATTTATGATCTCATCATTTGAAGGACAGCTTGTTAAAAAAGAATTATTAGAATCATTTACCAAAAAAGGCACCACCAATTTAATTAAACTGATATCTGACTAAATAGAAATATCAGCATTAAAAAGGGATTTATAAAAATTGACAACATGTTCCTCAATCAAAGCTTTGTCATCAGTTAGTATACCATTTACGATCAAATGATGAATACCATGCTTGGACTTAGATCGAGAAATTGTTTTATGAAAAAATGATGTATTGCAGTCCCCTGCAGCTAGCCATTTAACCCGACTACAATCTCTATAATAAATCTCCTACTGAGTAAGGCAATTATCCAAAATAGCATGAGCCTCCAACTCCCACCTACGAAGAGCATCGAAAATACCATTGGAAGAAATTTCCAACTGGATATCTTGGAGAATCGAATTTGCCCAAGATATGTTGTCATCTAAATGCCCAAAGATAGTTCTATTCTAAATTTTAAGTTCAGCCTGTAATCTTTTCAACTTTGCACCTAGCAACTACATAGGGTGTAAATTGTTAATGGGAATAGACCATGAATTAGCAACAAGCTCCCTAAGGCCTGAATGAGAAACCCACATAAATTAAAAATGGAACTTAAATGGAGGCTTATCACTAAAATCACATTTTAACAGCAATGGGGAGTGATCCAAATGGTATCTTGGTGTTAAGCCTCCTATTGATACAACTCATTATAATTCAAATGGTATTTTATTGATTACTTTGCAATTCAAATTGATACAACTCATTGTATTTTATCTCTTTGTAATAACTAACAAATTATAGTTGTATCTCTATGTATTCATACTCCTTTTATAAAAAGTAATGAAATCATCAATAAATTATTTATTTAGCTCTTAGTTTTCATATGGTATCTAATTTTTTTTTTCTCACACTCTTCTTTTGCATTTTTGGCTAATGAACTTGTTCCTATCTCTAATACATCTACCCCTGTTCTCACATCCTCTTCCACCCATACCTTCTCCATCAAACTCAATGGCAAAAACTACCTGGCATGTTAAGCTCAATTCATCCCGCTCTTCCATTACTAGAATCTCCATGGTTTTATCGATGGTACATCCATTTCTCCTCCCCAAACCATTAACTCCACAAGAACACTAGTTACTCAAATTATAAATCTTGAATATGATCCTTGGTTCAAAAAAAGACTAACTTCTCTTATCTTAGAAACCCTCCTCCTTCACCAAAGACATTTTCTCTTGTATCATTAATCTCTCATCCTCCTTTGTTGTTTGGGAAGCACTAGCTTGTGCTTTTGGATCCGTCTCTCAAAATCGTCAATTTTAACTTAACATTGAATTACAAGAGTTCAAGAAAAATGATCAATCTATATATGCCTATATATAATGTGCCAAAGCCTTGGCTGATAAACTCAACACTGCCAGTCACTCCCTTTCCTTTACTGAGTTTAATGCTATTATTTATCGCAATATTGGAAGTGAATTGTAATATCCCGTGTTTTTAAATATTTTAATACTGCATCGGGATGCAGTGTTAATAATTTTTGTATATATTTATGATATTTAATGAGTTGCTATTTAATTAAAATTGATTTTTAATTGTTTTATATTATTTTAAGCACTTTACCTAAAATTTTCCCGGAATTTGCATTTTCAGAAAAATTGACATGTAAATTATTTATTATTAATTATTTTAAACAATTTTACGGACTTGCATGAACTCATAAATATTTTTAAAGTACTAAATAACGTATATATGTGTATTTATTTATTTAACTAGGGTTTAATTAATTTCCCTAATATTTATTTTATTTTATTTTATTATTTATCAATTAGTTTTAATATTATTTAATTAATTGTTTTTAGTGTATAAATTATTTAATATATTAAATTATATGTGTGTGGTGTATAATTAATGTGTGTGAGTTTATATTATTTTAATATATAGTGTAAAAGTGTATATATATATATATATATATACATTTAATATTAAACAAAAAAATAAAGTTTGATTTAATTACGGTTTTGCCATTCATCCTCCTCCTTCATCCCCAATCGCCTCCATCACCGTTTCACCGCCTGCCATCCCGTTTTCTCACCGTTGGTGTGCCTCCCAGCATGCCACCTCCTTCCTCCAGCTGTTCCGCCGCCAGCAGAGTCCATTTCCGGAGTCGGAGGAGCTTGATATCGTCGGAAAGCCGAAATTCATTCTCACCGTCGTTCACGGTGTTTCCGACCACCATTTTCAACACCGCCAGTCTCTTTATTCTCCTTGAGCTCTGGTGAGTGTGATTCCAAGCTTTGTTTCACTTAAAATGGTCTTGATTTGCTTGGGTTTCGATTTTGGTAATTCGGCCATTTTGGGGTTCTTGATTTTTTTGAACTTTGAATTGATTGATTCATGAGAAATTCCTTCACAAATGTTGTTCCCCTTAGCTTAATATACATGTGTGAATTTTTGTAGAATTTTTGGGTATTTTTGAATATTTTATTATTATTTTCTAATTTTTGAAAATTAATTAAATAAATTATGAAATTGTGTTTTATGATAAATATAGGTGTTGAAATGAATTATAGAAATTTATTTGGAATTTTTATGAATTTCAATGTATTTATTTTGAATTTAATTAGTTTATGTAATTTTGAGAAAATAGGGTTAATTGTGTTTTTAATTAAAATTAATTATTTAATTGAGTTTAATTATTGATATTATTGATAAATATGTTGAGAAAATTAATTTTGTGCAATTACATTATTTTTGGTGAATTTTTGGAGTAATTTTAGTATATTTATATATATAGGGGTATTTTGGTAATTTTATCCTAAATGGACTAAAAATGTAATTAAATTGGTTTTAATAGCTATTTAAGGTATAAAAATGATTTCTACAAATTATTTAGTATTTTTAATTAATTAAAACTATTTTTCATGAATTATTTTCAAATTATATATATAATATACGATTTTTCTAAATAAATGAGTTTTTATTGATTTTTAATGTGTTTTAGGGTTAATTATGTAATTTCTACTTATAAAATGTATTTTTATAATATAAGGGTATTTTCGGTATTTCTATATTATTTTGTGAATTGTGGACCCCGATTGGTAAACTGTAGTTTGTAGTCCGACCGAGGGGTTGTGGATGTGTTTCTATGTCTACTTTTCAAAGTGTCTTTCTTTGCAGGGCCGGCTCTACTCTTTGAGTAGAGAGATGTCCATTTTACATGGGAGATTTTGCCGAATTTTTTATAGAATTCTCGTAAAACGTGATATCTGATCAAACTCTAATTCTGATTCTGTGTCCAACATTCTAGATTGAGTTCTAGGATTTTCTGTTAGGTTTATTCTGATGTCTATTATTTTTGTATGTTTAGTTGCGCCGAGACCGAGGCCTAGTGGACCAGGCCCATCGGACCCATCTCGAGGAGCGCACTAAGTGTGAGTTACTATTCTATATATATATATGCTTTAGGGTGCATGATTTAGAAATGTATGTCTTATATTGATTAAATATGCATAAATAACTCAATTAGTATTTAAGTTTATTTTTAGTTTATTCTTGGTTTATCTTTGGTTTATTTTTGATATATTTTAAATTATATGCATGTTTTATTAAACATTTATACTTAAAATATTTTTAAATATATTTCTAATTTATTTTGCAATTATATTGGATTTATTTGACGTATATATACTCGAAATGTACCTGGTTTACTTTTGGTATATTTCTAGTATATATATGGTTTATGTTGCTATTTTATTTAAGTTCATGCATCATTTATTTTTATGAATGTATGTTTTATGTTTTAATGAAGGATATCAATAGAACGTGCTACCTAGTGGGCAGCACTAGGACCGAGTACATACCGGTACGCTTATAGCATTTAGGCTATATTACTAACCATTTGTGGATATTGATTGGATATGATTATTTAATGTGTGATATGATTTGGGAGTGTGATTGCTGGAGCTCGGTTGACCAAGTGTCTCGGGGCCAATCACACTGACAGTCAGACTACTGGAGCTCGGTTGACTTAGTGTCTCGGGGCCAGTCTACTGTCCAAATGGAACAAGTGAATATATTTAGAATAAGTGAGCCTGTATGGCTAGAGTGTTGTCTAACACTATTTTGAGGTTGCGATATTCTAGGGTTCTATTTGATCCTTCATAAACAGTGAATTTCAACAAATATATAAAATGATTTTATTGCATTTGTGTGTAATTGCTTGTATACATACATATTATATATATATTGTTGACTATATGCATTGTCATTTAGTATGCATGTATATATATTATAGTAATTCACTCAGTGAGGTCTGACTCCCCTCTGTTGACCATTTTTCAGTAGAGTCTTTTTCGTCAGACCTCAGTAGCAGGCCTGTACGCCGGATTTCTTCCGCCCCGGCTTCTTTATGTAAACTGCTCACTTGAGTTTTATTTTTATAATCTAGACACTGCAGTAGTTGTATAAAGTCATGAGATATGTACTTTAAATATTTGAACTGGATTTGTATTAAAAGTTTATTTATATATATGAGATGAGGATTTGATTTAAATCCCGTGGTGGATTATTATTTTTATATTTATGATTTTATTCCGCTGCACAGTATTTTACTTAATTGTGTTATTATTACTATTGCATGTTATTTTATTTTAGGCTTGCTACGGGTTCCGGATTCGAAAGAATTCCCATTCCCTAGCGCCGGTCATGGCCCCTGTTTTGGGTCGTGACAAAGTTGGTATCAGAGCGGAGTTCTGTGTCAGGGCTTAGTTGTGTGAGTCGTGGCCCTAGTTTTCAAGTTGTGTTTTCTTTTGGTAACTACTGTAGTGAATTAGGTTTGAGTATGTCTTGATAAGTATTCCTTACTTTAGCTTTCTGTGTTATTCTTCTATTGTCTATTTTGTCTGAATCGTTCTGTTGTCTTTTCAGAATGAGGAGGCGAACGCGTGTCGCTCCACCAGTCGTGACATGAATTTTATAGTATTATTACTATATTGAATCTCCACCTTGATCCTATGCCCTTTTATGAACTTCATACACAACTCGTGGCTCATGAAATACTTCTTAAAGCCATGCACGAACCACCACTTGCTAGTGTTGCCATGTGCCATCCATTTTCTCCCTTATTGCCTCACCCATCATGTACCTTTTCTCTTGCATATTCATATTCTGGTTCTCAATAATGCCCTTGTGCACTTTGCCAAATCTATAGGTGGGACAATCACACTGTCGATCGGTGTCATCAGCATTATTCTAGGTAGACAACCTCACAACACTCCTTTACACCATAAGCTCATCACTTATAAATTGGTCAGTGAAAATTTGCACCTTTTAGTTTTGGTGGACCTGTCCCTTAACCTGATTAGATACTTGACATTAGAGTAGCCAACCACATCACTCATGATCTCTCTACAATACAGATAAATGAGGAATATCGCAGTAATGACACTCTTTATATTGGTAATGGCCAAGGACTTTAAATCTATAATATTGGTACAACTTATATCCTTTCGATATGTGGTAAGCTTGCCTTAAAGTCTATGCTTCATGTTCCTAAGATTATTAAAAATTTATTGTCTATTTAAAGATTCACATCTGATAATAATTGCTTGTTTGAGTTTCACCCCACTTATTTTTTTGTTAAGGACTAAATTACTCAGAAGGTGCTCCTTTACGACCACAATTAGAATGGACTATATTGCCTTCATCCTTCCATGAAGTTTGCCTACCATTCCCACCATTCAATAATGGCATGAACACCTTAGTCATAAGAATATGCGTACTGTCTCCAACATTGTCAAACAATTTCATTTACCATGTTCAAATTTTCAGTCTTAACCATGTTTGTCTTGTTTTCTAGGAAAGATGTCTTGATTGCCTTTAGCTAGAGTCGAGCACAAGAGTACTGCTCCCTTTGATATTATTTTTTCTAATGTTTAGGGCCCTACCCCATTAATCTCGAGTTTTGGGCATCGTTATATGGTCTTATTCATTGATGATTATACCAATTTACTTGGGTCTATTTTTGAAAAATAAAAGTGATGTCTATTCATGTTTTCTTCAATTTCAATCCCTTATTTAATGCAAAAATCAAAGCCTTCCATTCAGATTGGGGTGGTGAATATTAAAAGTTAAGTAAACTTTTTCAATTTAATGGCACTATTCATCAAATTGCTTGTCCCTACACTCATGAAAAAAATGGGACATCTAAGTGTAAAATTCACCATTTAATTGACACTAGTTTAACTTTGTTAGCTAATGGTCATGTTCCATTCAAATATTGGAACTTTGCTTTTACAGTAAGCATTCAATCCATTAACCAAACACCAAGTCCACTTTTGAAAAATAAATTCCCCTATCAAATTCTTTTTGGCAGAGATCCAAATTACCTAGACATGAAACCTTTGGTTGTGCCATATTCCTTTACCTTAGACCTTAAAATCATAAAAAATTTGCATTCCGCTCTTTACAGTGTGTTTATCTTAGTCAAAGTCCAACCCATAGTGCTTATAATTGTTTAGACTTAGAACTTAATGGCATATATTTAGCAAGGCATGTTAAATTTAATGTCACACTCTTCTTGTATCAATCACGCCAACCAACCATATCCATCCATCTGAATACTACCTTATAGTTACAAATGACAAGTCATTCAAATCATTAGGACAGTGGAGTTACTTCAGGTAAGGTCTTTACTTCCAATTCTACTTCTTCTTTCTTATCTCCTTCTTAAATATCACCCTGATCCTCTTCATCTCCTACCACTTCCTCATCCCATAACAATTCTACCACATCTCTATCAATGGGGAGTGATCCGAATGGTGTCTTGATAGTACTGTACAAAAAATAACCTTCTAGAAATTAAAAAAATATAAATTTACAATAGCTCTATCAAGATGACTTTCCACTCTATGATTGCCTTATCTTCCATTTGTCCAAGTGAAAATGGCACCACGAGAAGGGTTATCCGAGAGAAGACATTCATAAAGAAATTTACTGAAATCCCTATAAGGCCCTATAGCTGGCGATTTTCTAGTTTTTTCATGAGCTCCTAAAACTATATTAAAATCTCCAATAACACACCAAGTGGAATTAAAATTATTAAAGAGTGCAAAACGATCATACCAAAGCTTCATATGGTGATTACACCACACACTGCCATAAACAAAAGTTAATCTCTACAAAGAATTAGAAAAGACATAAACATCTAAAGTTATATACTGATCATGAAAATGAATAGAAGGCACTGTAGGGCAGCCATGTTTGCCTAGAATTTAGATGGAAATGAGAGGGCGAGCATTAGAAGCTATCAAATTTAAGTTCACACTATTCTAATAAGAATTTAGAATTGTAGAAAAGGCAACCATGGGCTCCATAATGTAGAGAAATTCAAGAGAGAGTGGTTTACAAAAAGAGGATAAATATCTTTGGGTATTAGAATTACCCATGCCTTGATAATTCTAATAGAAGCACTTCATAAATTCAATTTGTTAAGTTTTCTATATACTCTCTTAGAGAGAGTCATTGTAGATTTCTAATGTTTTGGAGATTTTTGGCTCTGAACAGTAGTCCAAGTTGCTTCTTCCATATCAACCTTATAAGCCTAAAAAGAAGGAGGATTATCATCCTCTTTAGAATCCTAAACATTATAATCTTCCTTATCAGTTTCAAGATTTGCTTTGTGAGAATCTATAACCTAATAAGCCATCATTTGCTAAAGGGGAAGCTCATTACGAATAAGAGGTGCTTCAAGTATTTGATTTTGTTTAAGAGGTCGGTCATGAAAATCTAGAATTGGATCAACAGTTGGAACATGATCAAGTATAGCGCTGTTAATAGGTACGTTTTCTATTCTAGCTATATGAAGCTTATTTTGTAATTATTGAAAGGCGTTAGAGATCGGAACATCAATAACAACTGATTTTGCCTTCCAAATACGCTTTGTTTCAACCACTTTGGTAGGTTCATCACCTTTTTCCTGTTGAGGATATGAAGACTCAGTGTTGGAAGCCTTTTTCTCCCATCTGCAATCTTAAGAAGTGTATCCGATATTAGAATAAAAATTGCAAAACAAGGGTAATTTTTCATAAACTACATCAATGAAAAAGCTTTTCCCAATCCTTTCAATGAGTAGTGATTCCAGAAGAGAAGTTGTTAAATCAATATCAACAAGGACTATTGCATAGTGCCCAAACTCTCCGTTAACTGTTGCATTATCAATTTTAAGTGGCACGCCTACTTGTTTAGCAATAGAAGTCACAATATGTGGATGCCAATATTTCCAAGGCAACTTGTAAAATCTCACCCAAGTTTGAGTGTTGGTTGGCTTCTTCTGACTTATAGGATCGAAATATGGAGTCTTGGGTTGTAGGCAAAGAATGTTTGGTTTCAACGTAACTGCACCTTTACTCCAAACAGAGTTTTTTTTTCAGAACTGGAATTAAGAATAACACGATAAAACCCCTTCCCAACGAAATTAATTTCAATTAGCTTTTTATTCCCCAAACCAAAGTAAGCTTTGTTTTCAATTCCACTAGCTTCCAAAGTGCATCACCTTTGGATAGGATAATTTGAGCTATAAGTGTCACGACCCAAAACAGGGGCCATGACCGGCGCTAGGGAACGGGAATTCTTTTGAATTCGGAACCCGTAGTAAGCCTAAAAATAAAATAAAACATGCAATAATAATAATAATAATATCAAATGCAGCGGAAATAAAAATCATAAATATCATAATAACAATTTCATTAACTGGATTTAAGTCAAATCTCATCTCATATATATATATATCTTTGAATACAAATCCAGTTTCAAATATAATACAATATTTCACATAAATAATATACATAAAATCCCACATTTAATTTACAACTACTGCAGTGTCTAGATTATAAAAATAAGACTTAAGTAAGCAGTTTACACAAAGAAGTCGGGGCGGAAGAAATCCGGCGTACAGGCCTGCTACTGAGGTCTGAAGATGTTGACTCTCCTGAAAAATTATCAATGGAGGGGAGTCAGACCTCACTGAGTGAATTACTATAATATATATACATACACACTAAATGACAATGCATGCAATCAACAGTATATATATAGTATGTAAATATATACATGCAAATTCACACAGATGCAGAAAAATCATTTTTATATATTTTTATTGAAAATCACAGTTTATGAAGGATCACATAGAACCCTAAAATATCGTAACCTCGAAAATAGTGTTAGACAACACTCTAGCCATACAGGCTCACTTAATCCAAATATATCCACTTAATCCATTTAGACAGTAGACTGACCCCGAGACACTAAGTCAACCGAGCTCCAGCAGTCTGATTGCCAGTGTGATTGGCCCCGAGACACTTGGTCAATCGAGCTCCAGCAATCACACCCAAAACACATCTCACACATCAGATAATCATAATCAATCAATATCCACAAATAAATTAGTAATATAGCCTAAATACTATAGGCGTACCGGTACATACTCGGTCCTAGTGCTGCCCACTAGGTAGCACGTTCTATCGATATCCTTCATCATTAAATATAAAACATTCATTCACAAATAAATGATGTATGAATTTAAATAAAATAACAATATAAACCATATATATACCGAAAATATACCAAAAGTAAACCAAGTATATTTCGAGTATATATACGTCAAATAAATCCAATCAAATCATAAATTAAACTAGAAATATATTTAAAAACATTTTAAATATATTTTATTAACAAAACATGTATACAATTTAATATATACCAAAAATAAACCAAAAATATAACTTAAGAAATAATCAAATTATTTATGCATTTTTAATCAACACAAAACATGCATTTCTAAATCATGCATCCTAAGCATATATATATAGTATAGTAACTCACCCTAGTGCGCTCCACGAGACGGGTCCGACGGGCCTGGTCCACTAGCCCTCGGTCTCGGTGCAACTAAACAAGCAATAAATAACCGACATTAGAATAAACCTAACAGAAATCCTAGAATTCGATCTAGAGTATTAAATACAGAAATAGAATTAGGGTTCGACTGGACATCATGTTTTACGAGAATTCTACTGAAAATTCGGCAGAACCTCCCCTGTAAAACGGACATCTCTCTACTCAAAAGAGTAGAGCCGACCCTACAAAGAAATACACTTCAAAAAACTACACAAGGCACAATCAAAATCCCACGGTCGGACTCCAAACTACAGTCCACCGACCAGGGTCCACAAATACAGAACAATTCAGAAATACCAAAAATATCCTTAAAACCTAAAAATACATTTTATAGGTAGAAATTACATAATTAACCTTTAAACACAGTAAAAATCGATAAAAACTCATTTTATTTGAAAAACCGTATATTATATATATAATTGAAAATAATTCACGAAAAATAGTTTTAATTAGTTAAAAATACTAAATAATTTGTGGAAATCATTTTTATACCTTAAATAACTATTAAAACCAATTAAATTACATTTTTAGTCAATTTAGGGTAAAATTACCAAAATACCCTTATATATATAAATATACTAAAATTACTTCAAAAATTCACCAAAAATAGTACAATTATTAAAAATTAATTTTCTCAACATATTTATCAATAATATCAATAATTAAACTCAATTACCCAATTAAATTCAATTAAAAACACATTTAACCTAATTTTCCCAAAATTACATAAACTTCAATAATTCAAAATAAATACTTAGAAATTCATAAAAATTCCAAATAAATTCCTATAATTCATTTCAACACCTAATTTAACCATAAAACACAATTTCATAATTTAAATAATTAATTTCCGAAAATTAGAAAATAATATTAAAATATTCAAAAATACCCAAAAATCCAAAAAATCTCAAAAAATTCCAAAAAAATTTATAAATGTATATTAAGCTACGAGGAACAACATTTGTGAAGGGAGTTTCCATGAATCAATCAATTAAAAGCTCAAAAAAATCAAAAACCCTAATATGACCGAAATTGAAAATTTGAAACCTAAGCAATCCTAGACCATTTAAGCTCAAAAAAAAGCTAGAATCACACTCACCAGAGCTCAAGGAGAAGAAAGAGACCTGCGGTGTCAAAAGTGGTGGCCGGAATCGTCGTGATCGACGGTGGAAGGAAATTCGGCTTCTCCGGCCAAAATCCACTTCCAGACGCCGAAAAACAGCTACAACAGGTGGTGGAAGAGGCTGAGGAAGGTGGTGGCACACCGGACGACACACCAACGGCAAGGGAACGGGACGGCAGCGACCGGAACGGTGAGGGAAGGTGATCGGGGAAGAAGATGTACACGGGGGCAAAATGGTAATTTTTCAAAAGTTTTGATTTTTGATGTATTATATGTATATATATATATACTTTATACTATATATTAAAATAATATTAAATTACACACATTAAATATACACCACACACATATAATTTAATATTTTAATAATTTATACTAAATAAAAATAATTAAATAACAATAAAACTAATAAATAATTAATAAAATATTAGGGTAATACTAAACCCTAATTAAATAAATAATTATATGTATACACGGTATTTAATATTTTAAAATATGTATGAGTTCATGCAAGTCTGAAAATATATTTAAAACAATTAATAATAAATTATTTACGTGAAAATTTCCCTGAAAATGCAAGTCCCGGGAAAATTTTACGTAAAGTACTGTAAATAATACACAATAATTAAAATGGGTTTTAAATACATAACAACTCATAAAAATATCATATAATATACAGAAATTATTAACACTGCATATCCCGATACAGTGTAAAAATATTTTAAAAACACGGGATATTACAATAAGTGCATGTTGATAGGATAACATCAGTTGCTCATAAAGCTGTTGATTTATTTGAATGGCAATGTAATTGCCCTTATTTGAGGTATTTGAGACAACTGAGGCATTGGTTTTCTTTTCTGGAAGGTATGCAATGGTCGTGGAAAACATATCCTTATGGCTAAGATATTCCATGGTTGATGTCAAGACAACTATAAGGTAACACCTGAGAACAAAGAAGCCAATTGGAATTCAGAAAATTATCAGTGCCGCCAAGGGTGCAACGTCACCTAGGGTTTCCTCAAATTTACTTATTAACTTTCAATAGTGTTATTAATAGTTAAGTTCGTGCCAATGTATTTATTTTTCATTACAATGTATGTATTTAAAGACGGTCTTGTCACTTTTTTTTTTAATTATTATAGATAAATAATACATTAATTATTTATTTGCATTGGCTTCAACCTTTAAAAAAAAATTATTTGCCTTATTTCAAACAAATTCTTTTATAAAGAAAATAAAAGAAGTACAAACCTACGTTATGCTAATTTGATATGAAAAAATAAATAAAAAAAATTAACCCATCAAATAAGATGCCATCATTGTGCAATGTCAAATTTTTTTTCTTATTTCTAGTTACTCTTGGACCACTATTCTCCAAGTAAACAACATATTAAACTTTTTTTTTTTTTTTCAAATTATAAAAAATACACAGGTTAGAAATAAGATACCCATCACAAACCATAGAATGGTTGTGAAAAAAAATTTAGATTTTCACTTCAATTAACTAAAAGTTTATATGTAATGATTCTGATCTATATATTTTTTATTTAAATTAAATATATCCAATAATAATAAGAAAAAAATTTACAAAATGTGAGATTGTGAAAAACCGCATGTCAATTTTTAATCTGAAGCATCAACAAAAACTCAATCAGCCCCATTGAATCATGTTTAGCAATCTTGTTAATTATTTAAATTCATGTCAAATTTCATAGAAATGTTTTCAAAATAATATGTCACTTTTTTGGGTTGCAATGCATATGTTTAGAAATGGCCTTACCAATAAATATAATGTAAGAAAATAATATTTCTATTTATATTATTTTTTTCTTTAACAACCACTACAAGAAAAATTCTATTTTATAACGGCCAAATTTGTTACAAAAAGATATTTTTAATGAATTTGTAACGGAAATATTTTGTTAAAAAATTTCATTCTTACAAATTTGTTGTAAGGAAAATAAAAATTCCATTACAAATTTTGCAACCGCATTGTAATAGATATGCTGTTACAAATTTGTAACAGAATTACAATTTGTTACAAATCTATTACAAATTATTTAGTAGTTGAGTTGAGAAATCCATTATAAATTTATAATGAATTTGTAACTGATAAAATATGTTGTAAAATTAGTAACAGAATTTTCTGTTACAAATTTGTAACGGAATTAAATTTGTTACAAATGCGTTACAAATTGTTTAGTAGCTAATTTGAGAAATTTGTTACAAAGTTATAACGGATTTGTAACTGATAACTCTGTTGCAAAATTAGTAATAAAAGTTTCCGTTACAAATATGTAACAAATCGAATTTGTTACAAATTTTTAACAAATTTGATGTTATAAATTTGTTACAAAACTATAACATATTATAACCATTAAAATTTTATAACTGAAGAGTTATAATAAATCCGTTACAAATTTATAATAGATTATTAATTTGTTACTTCTTTCAAAGATTTGTAACAAAATTATAAAAAATTCGTTACAAAAACATTTTATAAATATTATTATTTGCGCAAATAGAAAAATCACATAATATTAAAATTTAAAAATATAAATGTCATACAATAATATTTGAGAATTTGTAATTGTGCCACATGATATGTTTTGATTATAACAATAAAAAAGTTCAAACCTAAGATGCTAGGTCAGACAGAGATCCTTTACTATTGTGCTCTTAACTTTTCAGCATTGACATAAGCTGTTTCATCTGTTGGCGCATTTCTTCTTGTTGTTTAGACATCTCTTTTTATTGTTTAGAGGATTAAAATAAATGGAAAAAATAAAAAAAAGATAAAAAAAATTAATAAAGATAAAAGAAAAATACTATATCAATCTTAACCGTTGGAATTAATATTTATAATAATTTAAACATCAAAAGCAACTAATTTTTGTTTTTGTTAACTAAAAGAATTTATTTGAAGTCGTAAAAAGCGAAAGAAAATATGATTTGACGTATGTGAATTTGTATGTTTTTTCATTCAGTTATAAAATAATGAATGGCAATTGCTAAGAAAAGAAGAGGTTGACAAAAATATATGGAAGTTGAAAAAATAATTGTCCTTTCACTTCCAAACGGATGAATATAAAAAACGAAAAGTTGATTTTCAAAGGATTTAAAAGTTGAAATTCAAAATTTAATTTTTTTAATAATTTTTTACAGTTACATGAAATATTATAAGTTGCAGTTGACATGTTTTATAATTATCTATTGAGCAAGCAAACTATATTAATTATTTTCACAATATCATGTAAACCAATATCATTTATACCACCTATAAATAGTAAATACAATTAATAAATTATTAAATTTAAGAAAAAATCAATAATTAAAAAAATAAAATTAAATATATTTAAGAAAATGTTTATCACTTTTTAATTAAAAATTTTATCACTTATTGTGGACATTGTCAATTTGATTGGCCTGCAACGAAAGCCCGATGATGAGAAAGTTCGAGTTTTAAATGCAAGGAGAGCTCAAGACTTCTCTAAAAGCGACTCTAAAAACCTAAACACTAAACCAAGCCCACAAATACCATGTCCTAGCCAAAACACTACGCCAAAGCCCAAGCTCATCGTCTCTTGAACCATGGGTCCTAACCTGACCCAGGTTAAGAGGCGATTGCCTCAACGAAGAGGTGTCGCCTATTCACCCCAAGTATCGAGGAGGCGACGCCTTTTTGAAGAGACGGTGTCTCTTCACACTAACTCTTTGCATCATTAAATGTCATTAATGATAGTGGTTGGAAGCCCATCTGCTGAGATTTGGTCATTTTTTGACATAAAGGAAAGAAGAAAAAGGCAAGAAAGAGCCTAAAGAATGAAAAAAGGCAATGAGAGAGGGTGAGAATGGATTTTTAGGAATTTGAAAAAAGAGAAAATAAGAGAGGCTATAAAAGGGAATATGGGGGCAAAGTTGAAAGGGTTGACTGGTTGTTGGAGAAAAAAAAGGGGGATTCAAGAAAAAAAAAACGTCTGGAAAAAAAACAGAGGGAAAGAGGAAGAAAAAAAAAGAAAGAAAGGTTGAAGAAGGGGAGAGACTTGGAAGCTTAAGGAACTTGATTCTTGAGAAGAGGAAGGGACCTTTTTGCATTCAAATCCATTCATTCATCAACCAAGCTCTGAGGGCTCAGTTAGGAGTATTAAGCATGTCCAAGTCAGTGAGTCACACTATTTTTAAGCTTTAAGCTTTTATCTTCATTAAAAGCTTTGATTTATTGTTATTTTGTGTGTTTTCTTGAGCTATATTACTTAATTGAAGTTATAGAGAAGCATGATTGCATGAGATATTGAATATTGATTGTTGATACTTGTATATTTGAGTCTATTTCTCATTTACATGCTTGATCATTGTGTTTCTTAGGATTTAAAAAATTTAGAGTGTTCATGCCTCTCCTGAAGAGGCGATGTCTCTTCATAGAGGCATCGCCCCTTCATGATAAGGTGATAGAGGCATCGCCTCTTGGTCAGGAGAGGCGTCACCCCTTTGATAGAACTCTGCTTATTTATGCCTTAATTTTCAACTAGTATTTTACATGTTTTGCATGATTCCTTTGTTTAATTTATTATATTTCGTGAGATTACGCATGCTCCCTATGTTGATCAATATTGTTTCTATGTTATTTTCCCTTTTGTTTTGTGATTATTTAATGGACCGTTTTATGAGTTTATTTTCATTCATTTTTATGAATACTATTTGTTGATGATTTGTAAATATTATTGTTGTTGTTGTATGGAATTAACTTGCATGTGTTGTCAGAATTATTTGGTGATTTTTAATCACTAGATGTTTGCTTTATTTATTTTTAGAGTATTAATTTGTATAATTGATTAGTTTATTTTTGGTTTATTTTTTGGTTTATGTATGGTTTATTTTTAGTATTTTTATGTTTATTTACATAAAAAAAGTTGTAATTCTTAATCCCTTCCCCTTTTTATTTGGAATGAATGGTTGTAAATTATTTTAATTTATTTTATTTATTTATTTGTGATTGAATGTTGGGGATTTAATTATAAAATGGGAATAATGTGCAAACTTGGAATAAAATACAAAATTGGAAACCAACCATGATTTGCATGTTAATAAGGAAATAATTTAATAATCAAAGGTAATAAAATACAAAACACACACTGAGGCCAACCGTAAGGTTGGGTGGGCATTCCAAAAGCCCATACCCAGTTTTCGAACCCAATTTCTAATGACGGCTTCTGGGAATCTCTGTGGAATCCAGTTGTTGTGCAGTGTGTCCCAACTTTCATTCGGGTGGCGACTCCATCTCCATTTTGGACCCCAAGCCCACTATATATTTTCTAGTGAGCCTTGAGCTCACACAGTGCCGTGGTTGCCAACATTTGGGCATGCGACCAAAATCGCCACCTATAGTGGCGAATCCACTGGGGATAGAGAAACTGATTCCAAGTGTTTTATAATTTATCATCTTTGATTATTTCTTTATTGCCTTTGTAAATTTTGTATTCACTACACGTTTTCACATAATGCACTCCAAGTCCCAAATAAACCGATAATAATCTTTGCTTTGCTGTTTGTGTTTCATTTGAACCTAGTGGTGAAGTATTTGATTATTATCACTTATAGCACGTACCTATCCGTGTCGTATAGACCTTGAGTGGGGAGACATAATGGATGTATATAGCTGTGGGAGCCAAAGCTTATTACCCAAAACTTAGCTCATATAATGACCTAGCAATTTCCATTAGGATTTTTTCTGAATGCATGTGTTTTATGCCATATAGTAATCCTTTAAATAAGGCCCAAGCCCATTACAAAATAAGCCTTGTTAAGATGGGCCTTTCATGGCTATTATCAGCCCATTCCAAAGGGATTTTGACAAGGTGGGCTTTCGATATTGTTCTTGGCCTGTTTTAAAATTATTTGGAGGAATTACCACTTATTTGTATCGTCTTGAGAGTTACCTTGCATATGTCGATTTTATTATCCCCCGTTGATAATTAAACCCAGAACAAAAATCCTAGGACAAGGAACTCGCCATTGAATACGTGTGTGGGAGAAATAAGGGTAGAGATACCATCTGTGAGCTTTTTCCTTATGATACGTGTATATGTGTTTTTTTTTATTTTTACCAATAGGCTTGCATTTAATGCATATACGCCATGCATGTTTCTAACCCGCAATGGTTGCAGATATAGATCCACAGTAGTCTGCTAATTGAAAGTGATCTGACACCAGCTGCCTGGTTAGAATTTATAAAGATATCAAAATGGTAGAATTTAATGCTGAAGCCTTTAAAGAACAGTTGAAAGCTGAAATGGCCGAATAAACTAGGGCAATCATAAGGGAAATTATAGGAGAAATGATGGATACAGCTAGAGGAGAGTCGCCAGCACCCCAACCACCAGCACCCCAACCACTAACACCTCAACCTCAACCTTTTGATTTGAATGCTGAGATTCCTGAAAGGCAAAAGGTAGAGGATGATCAATAGATAGTATTGGTAGAACCTATTATTTGGTAGAAAGAGGATGCCCCAGGAAATGTAGAGAAGCCAGATTAGGCTAAAGATCTTGTTAAGTCTATGGCTTAAATGCAGTTGATGATGAAAGAAAAAGGGATTGATGTTCTAGTGAGCTATTCTGAGCTAAGCCTGGATAAAGATGATGATCCCCTGCCATGGAAGTTCAAGTTTCCTGACATAAAGAAGCTCACTAGCATAGAGGACCCCCACCTCCATTTAAAGTAATGTGTGACCCACATAAAGATGACTGAATTAACTAAAGCCTAGATTGTGAAGCAATTCCCACTATCTTTGGAAGGAGCATCCATCAGATGGTATTATGCTTTAGAATCCTGTGTTTAAGCTGATTGAGAGGATTTATGTGCTGCATTCATCAAGCAATACAGTCTTAACATTTAGATGGAGGCTTCTTTGAGAGACTTGCAGAATGTGAAGTAGAAGTTCAATGAATCCTTTGAGGATTATTTGATCAGGTGGAGAATAAAATTAGCACAAATGAAGCAATAACCTATAGAATCTGATTAGCTAGTAATAGCCATGGAGGGATGTGTACTCCTTCTCTCTAAGAAACTGAGGGATTTAAAGATTCAAAACTTTGAGGAGTTGTACAAGTTTAGAGTATAGAAAGAATCAGACCTTGCACACAAAAAGAAGTTCTTCAGTAGAAGATCTACGAACAGAGAAGGGTTTAGGTTTGGTAGCGAAGTTAGGCTAAGCAGTAATATACAGATCAACGTAGTCAGGTAGTCCCAAAGTTTTTCTAATTTGGGAAGACCTTTCTCCAAAGTCCTAGAAAAACTAATTGAGAATAACCTTCTACAACCCTTACTTAAACGACTTCCTTTCCTAAATGTAAACCCAAAACTATGCTACAAGTATCACCATAACATTAGGCATGATACAGAAAGCTGCACTCGCCTGAAACATGAGATTCAAGATTTGATCGATTTAGGCAAAATAACTAATCCAAAAACTAGAAAACCAAACACCTAAAATAACCCTTTACCCAACTACCAAAATGTACCACCACCAAATCCTTGTATCTTGATCATCAATATGGGTCTAATAAAGGAATAAGTCATTAATTACTTTGTTGATGTCATACCTACCCCATTAAAACCACAACCAAAAGACCTGAATCTGAGGCAGTAGGCCATTAAGTCTCATATAAGTGTACTGGATATTTGGAGTTCCGATGACAAAGAGTGAGAAGCGGTTGATCTATGGAAGAACAATGGGAGGAGAGCAGTGCAGTCCACTGAGAAATTAGAAAAGGGGGAGGAAGAAGTGAAGAAGGTTGAGGCAGAGAAAGAGGGAAGTAGTTCAAAAGAGGGATCAAAGAAAAATGAGAAAGCTGAGGAAATTATTAAGGCTAAAAGTGATGAGAAAACTCTTGCCAGTATTTGGGAGCTACTTATGAACTCTCGGGCCCATTAGGAAGCACTAGTTTTTGCTCTCGATCACAAGAAGATACCTTTGACACACACTCTAGAGCAAATGGTGAACTCGCTAATTGAAATTCCTCAGGGGGCAATTGTGTTCACAAATGATGACCTGCCCTTAGAAGGAAGGGATCACAGTAAAGCCCTATTCATTAAAGACAAAGTGAAAGGCAAATTGACATGTTGTGTCATGGTCGATAATGGGTTAGCCATCAATGTATGTCCTCTGAAGATCCTATCGAAGTTGGGCTTGACAGTAGCTGATCTAAAGTCCTCTGATGTAGTCATAAAGGCTTGTGATGATATGAAAAGGCCAATTGAGGGAACTTTCTGGGCTTTGGTCAAGACTGGACCTATTGAAGTTTGGGTTAACCTCCATGTGATAGATATTCTAGTCACCTTTGCTATTCTTCTGGGAAGACCATGGTTCCATCCTTTAGGGGGGAGTGCTATCTAGCATTCATCAAAAGATCAAATTTCCATATGAGGGAAGGGTGGTTACTATAATGGCTGAAATAGAGGCTGCAGTTGCTGCATTGAAATTAGTTCATACTGAGATCCTGAACAACCTGAGTTTTGAAGTTTGCGTGATTTATGAAGATGAGCTAAACCTAAAGTTTGTCAGTATGATGAAGAGCATGCATTTTATACCTGGGATGGGAGTAAGAAAGAATCAGTAGGGCCCACCAAAATTCATTGAACCCAAGGGACTGATTCTAAAGCACAAGTTAGGATATTCAGAGGAGGTTGAGTTTGATGAGAATGAAGAAACTAAAAGAAAATTTGGGAAGAGCAGAATTAGGGCTGAGTTAAAAAAGAACATGCTCTGGGAAACATTTATGGAGGAAGGTGATAATTACCCTTACTAAGGAGCTCCTGAGCCCTTGATGATGGCTGAGAAGCTGGTCCTTGGGTTCAAAATCTTCGCTAAATATGTGGATGGGATCCAAGAACCTACTGTTGAAGAGCATATGATAGAAGAGTTGGTACTGACTTTAGAATTAGAGGGGGATATTCCTGCAATGGGGTTAAATGATGCTGTTAACTAGGAAGAGGAATTCAACTTCAAAGCCTTTATCCGTGATTCTATTATGGATGTTTTTTATGATGACATTGACTTTTCTCTTTCTAATTTGTTTGAGACTAATGACATTTTTCTTTCTAAAGTTAATGTGATGAAGTTTGATTATGCTTACTTATGCGATGTGTTTCCTAATGGTTATGCTGTGTGTAATGATGATTTCATGCATATGTTTGATATTAATTCAATGCAAAATGAATCATTTAATCTAGGCACAAGTGATAACCCTAGAAATATACTTTTTACTTCTGAAAAACTCCTGATAAGAGAGAAAAAATGAAAGAAACTCTTAAAAGAAGACAGAAAGTATTTGCTTAGGGTTGTGAGGATATGTCTGGGATTGATAGAGAGATTACAAAACACAAAATTCCCACGTATTCTCACATCACATCGATAAAATAGAAAAAGAGAAGATTAAGGCCAGAATGAGCTCTCCTAGTAAAAAAAAAAGAAGTAAAAAAATAGCTAAAAGTAAAGTTCCTAGAAGTGGTAGATGACATCCAGTGGCTGGCTAACATAGTCCCAGTTCCCAAGAAAGATGGTAGGGTTAGGACGTGTGTAGACTATAGGGATTTGAACAAGGCTTGTCCAAAGGATGATGTTCCTCTACCACACATTGACACTTTAGTCAATAGTGCAGCTTCCAATGCCATATACTCCTTCATGGACGATTTCTCAAGACACAATCAGATTATGATGGCAATAATTGATAAGTTGAAGACTTCTTTCATCACTGAGTGAGGTGTTTATTATTACACGGTTATGCCATTCAAGTTGAAAAATGCAGGGACTACTTACCAAAGAATGGCTACCACGTTGTTACATAACCTAATCCATAAAGAGATAGAAGTGTATGTAGATGACATGATGGTGAAATCTCTGACCAGAGAAGGGCATTTTAAAGCCTTAGACAAGTTCCTGGCAAGAGCTGAAAAGTATAACCTCAGATTGAATTCAAAGAAATGTGTTTTTAGGGTGATGTCTGGGAAACTATTAGGACACATTATCAGTTAGAAAGGCATAGAGGTAGATCTAGAAAAATTCAAAGTAATAAGAGAAATACATATACTAAAGAATGAGAAAGAAGTCAAAGGGTTTATAGGAAGGCTATAGTACATCAACAGGTTCATAGCCAAACTGACTACCATTTGTGAGCTAATTATCAAGCTCTTAAAGAAGAATCAGCTGATCATTTGGATGACAAGTGTCAGCAAGGCTTTAAAACTATTAAGCAGCATTTGATGAATCCTCCAGTCTTATAGCCACTAAGTCCAGGGAAGCCTTTAATTCTATACTTGGCTATAGAGAAAGACGTAATTAGTGCAATGTTGGCGCAAGAAGGAGAAACGAGAGTCAAGAAAACTATATATTATATGAGTAAGAAGCTTCTACCCTATGAAGCCAATTACAGTTTAGTAAAAAGAACTTGCTTGGCTATAATTTAGGCAATAAAGAAGCTACGACATTACTTCTAGTCCTATAGAATTCAAGCGATTTCTAAGCACGATTCTCTTAGAAATCTCTAGCAGATTCCATCACTGACATGGAAATTAGCTAGATGGTTATTTCTACTTACAGAATTTGACATAGATTATGTTACTAAAAAGGTGATAAAAGGAAGATGTGTGGCTAACTTCTTGGCCCAGAATCTGGTGGACGATGGACAAGGATGAGAGCTATAATTTTTGGATGAACACCTGGGGGTAATAGAGATCCAGACATGAAAAATGTACTTTGACAAAGCAATGAACAGTAGTGGGGTAGACATTGGTGTGATTTTGGTCTCGTCAGAAGGAGAAGTAATTTTGATGGTAAAGAGGCTAGAATTCGAGGTCACCATTAATCAAGCTGAATATAAAGCCTGCATTTTCAGTCTGGAAGCACTCAAGAATGTGAGGACAAAAGAGGTGACAGTGTATAGGGATTCGATGCTGGTAGTGGAGCAAATTGCTAAGAAATGGGAAGTGAGGGAAGATAAGCTAAAGACATATTAGGATTATTCAGCCACGATCTTATTGTCCTTTACACAATACCAATTCATACACTTGCCCCAGAAGGAGAATTAGATGGCAGATGCATTGGCTACCCTAGCTTCGACATGGGAAGGAGGTAGAGGAGCATAAATAAAGCCTTTTATCTTAGTACAGGCCTAAATTCCTTGCTATGAAGAAATCAGAATAATGTCAATTGACCCAGCAGAGAAGCCTTAGTTTTATGATATGCAATGATATCTTGAGACAGGACAATTCCCTGAGGAAGTTGATAGAAAAGAAAGAATGTCACTGAAGATGTTATCACGATAGTTCATTAGCGAAAATAGGATGTTATATAAAAGGATTCCAGCCAGAGTACACTTAAGATGTGTTAATAAGGGTGAGGCACAGGAAATCATGGAAACCATTCATGATGGTGTATGTGGGCAGCATATGAATGGAATAGTCCCCATTAAAAGATAAGTCGTCAAGGGTACTTCTGGCTAACCATAGAGGCAGATTGTGTGAAGTACATAAAGAAATGCCATAACTGCCAAGTATATGGTGATGTGAGCCACTTGCCTTCTATAAAACTTCAAGGATTAACCTCTCTTTGGCCATTTGCAGTATGGGGAATTGACATTATTGGAGAGATAAGGCTGAAAGCATCCAATGGTCATCGTTACATCATAGTGGCGATCGATTATTTCTCTAAATGCGTAGAAGCAGAATCATACACCACTGTAAGGGCAAACAGATGGCTAAGTTCATAAAGAAGAATATAATTTATCGGTATGGGCTGCTTCATCACGTCATCACTAATAATGGTATTTAGTTTAGGGCAGAAATGACTACTCTGTTGAAAGAATACAAGATTGAGCATCATATATCATCCCCTTATAGACCACAGGCAAACGAAGTCGTAAAAGCAATAAACAATAATGTAAAGAGAATCTTGGCCAAGATACTGGAAAATTACAAAGACTAGGCAAGTTACCTATAATTTGCATTATGGAGATACATAACCATTGCTAGAATGTCAATAGGAGCTACTCCAAATTCCCTGGTATATGGATGTGAAGCTATATTACCAGTTGAGGTCAAAATTCAGTCACTGAGGTTCTCTTAGAGTCTAAAATCCCTGAGTATCAATGGGTAGAAAGCTGATTGGCACAACTAATTTTGTTGGATGAAAAGAGAATGAAGGCTATGTATCACTCTCAATTGTACCAAAAAAGGATAGCACGGGCTTATAATAAGAAGATTAAGCCAGGCAAGATCAAAGAGGGTGACTTGGTCTTAAAGCTTACTAGGCCAATCATAACTGATCCATGGGGGAAATTCAAGTCGAACTGGGAAGGACCCTATAAAATGAAGAAGCTATTTTCAAAAGGGCCTACTATTTTGTCTAACTTAGAGGAAAATGAATTCAGAGAGCCCATCAATATGGAAAAGTTCAAGAAATACTTTTTGTGAAGTCACACTAGGGAGAAAATCTCAAAAGAGGCTACTTAAGCAAAAGTTAGAGACAGAAAAAGGAAAAAAGTAAAAGTCCTACTAGATTGAAAACTTGAAAAGGTGGTCCAAGTAAAAGTAAAGGGCATATAAAAAGGAGAGAGAGAGAAAAGAGGAAATAATTAGTTAGAAAACTTGTAAGGGCAAGCCAATTAACGACAGGAGATATATAAGAAGCAAAATTTTATAGTCATATTATACTTAAATTAAATGAAATGGATTGCCTTTATTATTGTAAACATTGCATTAAATGCTTATTACACATTTGTCTAACTCAAAAGGAAATCCCATTAGACAAGTAAGTATATAAAAAGACTAAGTTTCATAAACTGATATGATATCTCGTCTGCTTCTCTTATGACTCCCTTGGGCATTTGATGCCTGTAATGCCATTGTCCCTCTGTTTCTTATAAATTCATCCTTTTCTATTTATTGTAGTTGAACCCACTCCTTGTACTGGTCATCAGTAGACTGATCTCCACTATAGTCAATGAACCTCTGAATGATCCTCCGAGGCCAAGTAGTAACTAGGTTGTCCAAAAAGTTTTGAGAAAGAGGCCTTGGTTCAAACTCATGCACTAGCTCCATTATCCACTATTTTCTGTCTATATTGCATGCAAAGCCGAGCTGGATTATAGAAGGTGGCAAAATGGAGGCCAGCTAGAGGAACATAGTAGGTATAGGACCAAAGGGTCACGTGCTGTACTCTCCACCATGGGCACATCCACTGAATCAAAGTATTAGGGAATGTAGACAACTAGCTATGAGTATCTTCTGGGATAGGATGAAGTCTCATAATGTGACAGTGTTTGGCCTTATAGTGAGTAATGTCTCTGGGTGGTTCGAGCAACCTCAGTTTCTCTTACAACCAAGCCTGCAAGGGTGACGAATGGGTAAGAATAATGGAAAGTAGAAAGTGGTAAGAGGAATAAGAGACTCATGTCTAGTAAGAATGGACTCCCAGAGAATCGCTTGGTCTCAGAAAAGTTATCAAGTCCAATAATAGTCTCAGCCAAAATGAGAGGGAAAGGGTTTAGTCCACTCTCCACTCGGTCCATGACATGAAGGATCTTTGGGTCATAGTTTCCAGAGGGGGAGACCAACAAGAACTGAGCATATAAGGAGAGTGACATAATTTAAGGCTAGGGAACCTCGATGCTATCTACAACCGTTATAGTTTCTATAAAAGGGCTCATCAGGATTTCATTGCTGAAAATATGGCAAAAAGAGAACTGAGGGAACATGTTGAACATCCTTGTCATTTGATATTGAATGGTGTGCAAATCTGGGGTTGCGACTGAATGAATGATGATCTATCGGGAAAAATTTATTTGAGAGCTTAAGATAGCTTCAAATTCTTTTGGTAGGGAGCAAATCTCTACTATATTAAATCAAAAAGCATGTTTTTGAAGATCCCAAAATTGAGCAAGAATGTGAAGAAATAAGAAGTTGATCTTCCTAGCATGTAAAAATCGGAAGGCGAATAGGTGAAATGGCTCTATTCTAGCCCATGATCCGCCATCCAGATTTTTTAGAATCAGTTGTAGCTGTTTCAAGCTTCTTTCAGTCATGATTTAGGATCAGAATGCTATTTGGGAGAAAAGAATAGAGAGAAGTGGCGAGATGAAGAGATTAGGGATTTTGAAGAAAATTTAGGGCTTTTTATAATTACAAGACAGACGTGTAGAGGTGTTTTTCTCTATGATTAGGCAATACCTCTATGAGAAAAGGCAAATTATCCATTGCCTTTTCACGTAGAGGCAATATCCTTTCAAAGAGGTGATGTCTCCATGACAAGCAAAATAGGTCTTCGCATTGCTGGAATTTTTTTTGGGTTAAAAGGCCTCTATTCATTCAAAATTCCATAAAAAATTCTCAGTATAGAATATAAAGGCATAAAAAATTCAATCAAATAAAAAATCAATTCAGATAGTAAAAGGATGACAATGAAAGCATCCAATGTTTCTAGCAAGGACACCCCTATGCTAAAAAAAAAACCCGATATAGGGTCCTCTCTACTCATCACTATCGGACTCTTTGGCCTCCTCATTAGCTGGCTCGTCCATAGGTTCATCAGCTAGCTCATCCACATAAGCATCAGTAGGATCGGTCCCGACATCGTTGTTGCTATCCTCAGACTCCTCATCGCCCTCGACCTGAAGAGCAGCAAACAGGCACTCCAAAGTAGTGATCCTAGCCTGGCTGGCCTCATTTAGATCATGTCAAAGCACAGTAAAAGGTAAGAAACCATGAAAGCATACATACATGTAAAAATAAAGCATATTTTGTGTATACCTTCTACTGCTGAGTCACCTGCATCAGGAAGTCCCTGTGGGCCTCAATCACTCGGTACATGTACTCTCCCTGATCTTGAGGTATCTGTTCCATTGATAATATTAGAATTAACCATGTGTTATAAGACTTGAGAACACAGTTGTAAGAGAAGGAAACTTATATGGGTAGTAGCCTTTGGGAAAAATGTTAGCTCTAGAGTCATATCCAATGTCAGAAACTGATGAGAAAGCTCACTAAAAGGCATCCAGCGATGAGTCAACAGATCAGGAGTGGTAGTGAGTCTGCTAGCCACTACTTAGGATCGAGAACTGGAAGGGTCTATTGAGGATGGCACCCTAGAAGAAGAGCCCTCACCACTAGGAATGATTCGCGGGCGCTGATGAGGCCTCTCCTGTGCAGAGGGCCTAGGGTGAGGAGCAGGTGCCCTGGTAGCTGCCTTAAAGATGAAAGCTAAGTTAGAAAATAATATCTATAAGT
Organism: Mallotus nudiflorus; assembly: GCA_947683625.1. Taxonomy (NCBI): domain Eukaryota; kingdom Viridiplantae; phylum Streptophyta; class Magnoliopsida; order Malpighiales; family Euphorbiaceae; genus Mallotus; species Mallotus nudiflorus. Next base: position 59,315 of record CANTUR010000476.1, on the reverse strand, counting down.
AAATATAAAATAAAACATTGCATGCTCACCTGAAGTGCATGCTTAGGAAAGGGCATTTAAGGCAGCAGATGAGCCCGTGTAAAGTCTACATAATGAGACTTCCTCCTCTAGTAAGAGTCTATAGCATCCTCTCCTTATAGGGCCTGATCGAGCTCATCTCCCTCTAACTTATACGCTCAGAAGATATGCTGAGGAAGAGAAAGAGGTGGACACCTCATTTGAGCACTTGACTACCACTAGTGTATCCTCTCCTCAAGGAACCAAACTCTACAATTAGGGCCTCTGAGCAGAACCCCCTTCCTGGATAAGGGGATGGAGCGAACCATGGCCTACATCCGCCTAACTTTAGGGCCCCACAAGTCCAGGCATAGTTGTAAGAATAAATAAGTAAGTGAATTTGATTAATGAGTTTGTTGCTAATCTCAGTTACATTTATAGGTGCATACCTCGTCATAAGTAAGCATCTTCAATAACTCACAGTGGATATGAACACGAGCCATAGGCCTCCTCCAAGCCCGGTTGATACCCTACCTCGCCATCCCAAGGAAGGGAGTGTCAATGACCCTGGTGATCCCTACTATCAGCTTCAGCTCTAAAGTCTAGTCCTTTAGGAGCAATAAGGGATTGTTAGTAAGATCAAAACAAAAATAGTTGGAACAAAATATGAAGAGAGGAAAGGAAATTAAAATACCAATATGGCATGCCAAAAACCATAAAGTCACCTAACTCTGCGTTCTAGCTCATCCAAGCTCCTATAAAGATAAGCTAAGGCGCAACTACCCTAATCATAGGTTGTCACCAAGTCTAAGTCCCTCAAAGGCATCAAGAAGCTCAAGTCCACAAAGTTGGCTATATCTACGAAGAGAGTAGTGCCCAGCAGATAAGTAAGGAAAGCACACACCACCTGATCAATTTGTAGGGGTGTAGTGGCCGCCTTAACTCTAGTACGAGTGTAAAAGCTCTTAATCTACTCGAGATTCATTGTGTGGGTCCCATTCAAGTTTGGGACCATCCCAAGTAAATGCTTAATGAAAGTGAGACAGTTGGGAGATAACTAATGGAGGCTAGCATCAAAGAGAATAGAATCCCTAGCACAAGCAATGCCAGTAACTGTGGCAAAAGCCATCGAGTCTAGAGTGAACTCTCCGAATGGAAGATGAAAGGAGTGGGTGGTGTTAGACCATCTCTCCACCAGGGCATGCAAGGGCTGGTAGTCTGTATGCCCCTGCTATGTTGAGAGTGCCAGAATAAAGTTAGAGAACCCAGTGTCGTGAATCCGAGTTTGTATGGCCTCAGAAAGCTCATCATACCAGATGCGTGCACCGCTAAAATTCCCAGCACCCTTAAGGGTGTGCACATCAAGTTAAAGGAGTAAAACAAGAAGTAGATTTTTCATTTTATGTAATTAAAATTTCAAAATTTTATTGAATCCTCTTATTGAGGTGAACGTCTCTATTGAAGAGGCGATTGCCTCAATGATGATACGTTGCCTCTAGATTTAGAGGCAAGCACCTCATTTGACATGAAGAGGCAAACGCCTTTTTATGAAGAAGCGATCTCCTCTTTGAAGAGGCGATCTCTTTATTGAAGAGACGACGCCTCTTCATGACGACAATTGGATAGAATGATTCAAAATTTTAATTTTTAATTAATAAAATTTATTTTCTTTCTATTAAATTGATAAATATGCATATATGAATAGTAACCCAATACTATTTGATGATATTTGCAGGAAAAAAATTAACTAATTAAAGAAGTTGAGTATTAACCTCTCCAATGGCCAAGCCGCAGATATAGGATCGCACGTCCGCAAATAAGAGGATCTCGTCTCTAATACTGAGCTCAAAACTTCGAGAGGGATGCACTGTAGGTGTCATTGGGTCTTATATGGGCAAATCTAAGGTCTGTGTAGTGTCCATGTCAGAGAATATGGAGAATGAGAAAGAAAAAGAAAGGAGAGAAAAGTGTAAAGAGAGAGAATTGAAAAGGTAATTATGACCCCTAGAAAAGAAAAGTGAGAATTTACATGGTTAGGGTGAGAGAGGAAAATTAAGAGAAAGGAAGATAAGGAGAAGGAGGTAAGGCCCATTTGATAAGATTAAACACAAAATGGCCCATGGCCATTGAAAAAAATGAGAATTTTTGCATCACTACTTGGGTGTACCCTAAGATCGATATTTGGATTTGAATGCATTTTAATTGAAGCCTTAGGAAGGACAAGCATCTGGTCAAGTTTGAATCCTCAAAGTGCATAAAAGAACAAGCGTTTGGTCAAGTTTGAATTCCCAAAATGCATAGAAGAATAAGCTTCTGGTTGGGTTTGAATCCCCGAAGTGCATAGAAGAACAAGCATCTGGTTGGGTTTGAATCCTTGAAATACGTGGAAGAACAAGCGTCTAGTCGGGTTTGAATCCCCGAAGTATGCAAAACAACAAGTGTCTAGTCGGGTTAAATCTCCAAAGTGCACAAAAGAACAAGCATCTGGTCGATTTTAAATCCCTAAAGTGCACAGAAGGACAAGCATCTAGTCGGATTTGAATCCCCGAAGTGTGCAAAAGAACAAGCATGTGGTTGGGTTTGAATCCCCAAAGTGTGTAAATGAACAAATGTCTAGTCGAGTTTAAATCCCTAAAGTGCGCATCTTAGGAAGCATCTAGTCCGATTTGAATCCCTAAAGTGCACGGAAGGACAAACATCTAGTAGGGTTTGAATCCTCAAAGTGCATAGGAAAACAAATGTATAGTCAAGTTTAAATCCATGAAGTGCGCATCTCAGGTTGCATCTAGTTGGGTTTGAATCCCTAAAGTTTGTAAAAGAGTAAGCGTCTGGCTGAGTTTGAATCCCTGAAGTGCATAGAAAAATAAGCATTTGGTCGGGTTTGAATCCCTAAAGTGCGCATCTTAAGAGCTATCTGGTCGGGTTAAAATCCCCAAAATGCATTCGTCTTTTACTGAGTAATTCTCAGTCTAGGAAAACTTAGGTTTTACTCCAAACTATAATGACTAACTGATTAGGCCAAGAAAACTCGAGGAACACGATTACATTTCATCTTTTTTTACTAAGTGGAGGTTGGGCCATGCTTAAGATTCACGCCAAACTATAATGAGTAACTGATCGGGTCAAGAAAACTCGAGGAACACGATTACATTTCATCTCTTCTACTAAGTGACTTCTCGAGCTAGAAAAACTTGAGAATCACACCAAATTTATAATGAGTAGTTGATCGAGTTAGCTTAACCTGAGGATAATGGCTACGTTTCTCTTTTGTCTCTATTGAGTGAAGATTGGGCCATGCTTGAGATTCACGTTAAAGTTATTAATGAGTGACTGATTAGGCCAGGAAAATCTGAGGATCACGGTCATGTTTTGAAGATGAAGTTCGACCTTTTGGGTTTCAATTCCCAAGGATGACGGCCTGAGCGAAGCTCGCAGGTCAGGTATGTCGTTCTTACTTTTTATTATTTGATGTGCATGTTGCTTTTTTGATATTATTTTCAAAAAATTTGATTTTTTTGAAAAACTAAGGGGGCAAATTATGGACACTATCAATTTGATCAGCCGTCAATGAAAGCCTGATGATAAGAAAGTTTGAGTTTTGAATGCAGGGGGAGCTTGAGACTTCTCTAAAATTGACTCCGAAAGCCCAAACACTAAGCTAAACCCACAAATACCATGTCCTAGCCCAAAATACTAAGCCAAAGCCCAAGCCCATTGCCTTTTGACCTACTGGCCCTGACTTAGCCTAGATGAAGAGGTGATCGCCTCAGCGAAGAGGCGTCGCCTCTTTACCCTAAGCATCGAAGAGGTGGCACCTTTTCACATCTACTCTTTGTAGTATTAAATGCCATTAATGGCAGTGGTTGGAAGCCCACCTGTTGAGATTTGATCATTTTTAAGGTAAAGGAAAGAAGAAAAAGGTAGGAAAGAGCCTAAGGAATGAAAAAAGGCAATGGAAGAGGGTGAGAATGGGTTTTTGGGAATTTGAAAAAGGAGAAAATAAGAGAGGCTTTAAAAGGGAATGTGGGGGCAAAGTTAAAGGGGTTGGCTGGTTGTTGGAGAAAAAAAAAAGGGATTCAAGAAAAAAAATGTCTCGAAAAAAAACAAAGGGAAAAAAGAAGATAAAAGAAAAGAAAAGAAAGAAAGGAAGAAGAAGGGGAGAGACTTGGAAGCTTAAGGAACTTGATTCTTGAGAAGAGGAAGGGACCTTCTTGCATTCAAATCCATTCATTCATCAACCAAGCTCTGAGGGCTCAATTAGGAGCATCAAGTACATCCAAGTCAGTGAGTCTCCCTATTTTTAAGCTTTGAGCTTTTATCTTCATTAAAAAGTTTTGATTTATTATTATTTTGTGTATTTTCTTGAGCTATATTACTTATTTCAAGTTATAGAGAAGCATGGTTACATAAGATATTGAGTATTGATTGTTAATACTTTTATATTTGAGTCTGTTTCTCATTTACATGCTTGATCATCATGTTTCTTAGGATTTAAGAAATGTAGAGTGTTCATGTCTCTGATGAAGAGGCGATGTCTCTTCATAGAGATGACGCCTTTTCATAAAGATGTCGCCCTTTCATAATGAGGTGACAGAGGCATCGCCTCTTGGTCAAGAGGTGATGCCTCTTTGAAGAGGCATCATCCCTTTGACAAAACTCTGCTTGTTCATGCCTTGATTTTCAACTAGTATTTTGCATGTTTGGCATGATTCCTTTGTTTAATTTGTTACATTTTGTGAGATTATGCATGCTCCCTATGTTGATCAATATTGTTTCTATGTTATTTTCCCTTTTGTTTTGTAATTATTTAGTGGACCATTTTACAAGTTTATTTTCATTCATTTTTATGGATACTATTTGTTAATGATTTGTAAATATTATTGTTGTTGTTGTATGGAATTAACTTGCATGTGTTGCAGGAATTATTTGGTGATTTTTAATCACTAGACATTTGCTTTATTTATTTTTAGAGTATTAATTTATATAATTGATTAGTTTTTTTTGGTTTATATATGATTTATTTTTAGTATTTTTATGCTTCTTTACACCAAAAAGTTATAATCCTTAATCCCTTCCTCCTTTTATTTGGAATGAATGGTTGTAAATTATTTTTATTTGTTTTATTTATTTATTTGTGATTGAATGCCGGAGATTTAAGCATAAAATAAGAATAATGTGCAAACTTGGAATAAAATATAAAATTGAAAACCAACCGTGGTTTGCATGTTAATAAAAAAATAATTTAATAATCAAACGTAATAAAATATAAAACACACACAGAGGCCAACCACAAGGTTGGGTGTGCATTCCAAAAGCCCATATCCAGTTTCCAAACCCGATATCTGATGATGGCTTCTAAGAACCTCCGTGAAATTCAGTTGCTATATAATGTATCATGACTTTCATCCGAGTAGCGACTTTATCTGCATTTTGAGCCCCAAGCCCACTATGTATTTCCTAATGAGCTACAATCTCACATAGTGTCGTGGTCGCTAACATTTAGGCGCACGACCAAAACTGCTGCCTATACTTATATTAATTTTTAATAAGATTTATATTAATATCTGAAATTTTTTTAATAAGATTTCTAAATTTATCCTTTCAAAAAAAAAAAAAAAAAGATTTCAAAATTTATATTAATAAGCAAAATTTATATTAATATTGTGATCTACTCATAAATAACACCAAACATTATGTTCTACTCAAATTCAGACCATAACAATTTCAAATAGCATATATCCGAGCCCAATTACGAATTAATATAAACCAAGCTTTAGCAGCTTCCATTGAAGCTTAAATACTTTTTTTAAAAGATTGCCGAAAACTTACAGCTGACATATTATGGAGTAATCAGGGCTAAGAATATTGTATCCAGTGGACATATGTGTGTCGGCAGTGATAACATAGTAATCTGCGCCGGCTATGGCAACACAGGATCTGAAAACAATCAAAACATGAGAACAAAATTAACTAAAAAACCTAACAAAAGGAATAAGAGAAGAACAAGAAAATATATGTTACAGTTTGAAGAGAAAACAAAACCAATAAGGAAATATAATATTTGACACTGACTAAAGATATTTTATAAATTTAAACGTATAGTCCTAATCATCAACCATTACAACTTGCAAGACAGACAAAGTCATCAATCTGCTACTACAATTCGTGGCTCTAGTAGCCAACCATCCTGAAAAGTTTCACACAATACAATAAAAAAAATATGATTGAATGCAAGCATCCAACAAGTACTAACATTTTCAACTGTATCCATCTGCAATATATTATATTATTTTCAACCAATCAACTAATCACGAATGGCAAGAGAAACAATACAACAAGAAACAAGAAATAGGATATAGAGTCATAGACAAAGAGAAAGAGATAAAGATTACCAGGAGGACTGGTTGGAGCGATCTCCAATGACTGTCGATCTGCAATGAAACAGAGAAGAGTTGGCGACTGTGAAGGGCGGGGACTATCGATCTGCAATGAAAATGCATCGGATGAAGTGGATGAATGCACAAGTGGATGAAGCACCGGTGAAACGATGGTGAGAACGAGGTGAGGGCGGCGACTGTCGATCTACAATGAGAATGCACCGGATGAAGTGGATGAACGCACAAGTGGATGAAGCACCGGTGAAATGACGGTGAGAACGAGGTGAGGGCGGTGATTGTCGACCTGCAATGAGAATGCAGAGAAGAAGGAACGAGCAGTGGAAGGAATGACTAATGAGTAATGAGGGCTAGGTTTTTTCTTTTGATACAGTACCAAACAAAAAAATTCAAAACTACATAGTTTTTTATATAACTACTAGTTTTGTTTAGAGTTATGATAAAACTTTATGTATTTAATATTTAAATAATTATAGTTTTCTAATAATATTATATAAATTAAAGTATAATTTATAATTTAAATTATATTTAATATTAATTTAAATTTACATATTAATATTTATATATTAGTACTAGGGTATTTTTGGATATCAAATTTCAAAACTACATAATTTTGTTTATATATATATTGGGTTAATATTATAACTTAAAACTAAATTAGATTAATAACCTGTTAAAAAAATTAGGTAGTTAGATTAATAACATTTTATTTACTATGTTATATAAAAGAAAAAATGCACTTAATTTTAAAATTTAATAAAAGATTTATACATTGATAATTTATTTTTTAAATGTTGTCCTAATTACACAACCTTATACCTCCTCTGCTACAAATTTAAATAGTTACGTGTTGTTAATGGCGTGCTGAAATAAAACCAGAAGGGCCGCAAATCTTTCTGTCCATGTACGAAGAACTCGATTTTGTCCTAATTATTAAAATTGCATGCAATAAAATTATATAAAATAAAATTATAGTTTATACTTAAAATTGTATTTATTTAATAAATAGTATTCAACACAAAATCCTAACAATCCCACTAACTAAAATAGTATTCAAGACAAACAAACTATTGAAATAATTAAAAACCAAACACAAAACTTTCAAACTCAAAAAAAAAAAAAAACTTTAAACATATTTTCAAAACCAAATATTTTAGCCTATAAATTTTATAAATTTTGTAATGGATTAATAATCCATTACAAATTTGTAACGGATTACAATGTTGAAAGCCAACATATTTTTAGCTTAGTAATTTTTGTAATGGATTATAAATTTGTTACAAATTTGTAACAAATTTTTAATTCATTACAAAATTCCTTTTGAAAGGCAAACATTTTTGCATTGGATATTTTGTAACGGATTAAAAATCCATTATAATTTTGTAACATATTCTTAATCCATTACAACATTGAAAGCCAAAATTTTATCATAGTATATTTCATATTTTGTAACGGTCTTAGTCCGTTACAAAGTTAAAACCACATAGCCTAGTATATTTTATAAAGGATTAAAAGTCCATTACAAAATTCAAAACTCAAAAAATTTTCTCATAATGGATTTGTAACATATTAAAATCCATTATAAAGTTGAAAGCTAAATATTTTAGTATAGTATATTTTGTAACGGATTAGAAATCCGTTACAAAATTTAAAGTCAAAAATTTTCTCATAGTATATTTTGTAACGGATTAAAAATTCATTACAAATTTTTAATGGATTAAAAGCCATTATAATATTTAAAATCACATATTTTAGTATAGTATATTTTGTCACGGATTCTTAATCCGTTACAAAATTGAAAACCACATAATTTAGCATAATATATTTTGTAACGGATTTTTTAATCCATTACAAAATTCAAAATCAAATATTTTATCATAGCATATTTTGTAACGGATTAATAATCCATTACAAATTTATAACAAATTATTTTTAATAGAACATTGATCCATTAAAAAAATTGTAACGAGTTAAATCTGTTATAAAAATCCTTTGCAAATTTGTAACAGATTGTACAATTTGTTACAAATTTGTAACAGATTTATCAACCATTACAAACATGCTATGTTAAAATAAATAGCTTTACAAAAATTGTAATGGATTGTAACGTCATTACAAATATCCATTACAAATTTTGTAAAGCTAAATATTTTAGTATAACATTTTTGGTAATGGATTTTATAATCCATTACAAATTTATAACGGATAATATTATCCATTACTAATTTGTAGCGGAATTAGTCCATTACAAATTTTGTAACAGATATTTCCTTTACAAAGGCGCCACATTACTGTGTTTTTGTAACAAATTTAGTAACAAAAATGTATCTGTTACAAAATCTGCGTTATAACATATATTGTTCTGTTACAAAATTTTTATTATTAAATTTTTACTTTATTATAAATCTGTTACAAATCCCTTACAATTTTATAACATACTATATCCATTACAAATATCTATTACTAATTAGGCATTTTCTTATAGTGAACATCAACTCTTAGTTGCATCAAATACATACTAACAAGACACCCCATTCTAAAAAGACTTTAAAAACCGAATTTCCTTTCATTTTCTTATTAATTTTGGTTTTCTTGATTTTGATCAGTGTAATATATAGCATTTTCTTGAAAGTATTTTGTTGTTTTGTTAATTTCAAGTCAAAATGCAATGTGAATAGTTAAGAGTGACTGTCTAATTGATATAACTTGGGTTTTGGTTTTTTCTTTGCATGAGAAAAAACCTTTAATAGAAATTGTATTAGTTTATCGGAGAATTTTCTTGGTTTTTGTATAAGTTAAGACATGGGATTTAGTACTGTGTATTAATTTTATTGTACTAATAATTCTGGTTAGGAGATCCAAAGTTTGTGAAAAAAATATGGAAAATTATTGTTAATTGAGTTCAACAATCATCGAGATTCCAACAGACAAGACATACACAAGAAATCACAAGCTTAGAATCAAAACAATTAAACATCTCTATGGTCCCTTAATTCAAACGTTGAAGCCACTAGAGATGAATACTATAGTACATGTTACAGTCAATTTAGTTTTAATAATGAAAATAAATTTAAATTTCTCCATGTCCATAATCAAAGTCTTAAAAACTCATTGCTAGGGAGCACAAAATCATTAAAAAAAATCCACAGGAACTCTATATATATTCTTTTAATGATCCTGCTTTGCTGGGGATGAGGATATGTGTCACGACCCAAAACAGGGGGTCATGACCGGCGCTAGAAAACGAGAATTCTTTTAAATTCGAAACTCGTAGCAAGCCTTTAAAATAAAAATAAAAGCATGCAACATATATTAAAATAAATAAAACATTATATAGTGAAATTAAATCTCATAAATAAAATAATAATCCACCAACAAATTTAATAATACAAACTCATCTCATATATATAAAATCTTTTAAATACAATTCTCGGTTCAAATCTTTAAAATACAAAACTCATACATATATAATACATACATCTCACAACTTAACTACTACAGTGTCTATAATATAAAATAAAATCAAGTAAGCAGTTTACATAATAAAGTCGGGGCAGAAGAAATCCGGCATAAGGGTTTGCTACTGAGGTCTGATGACGAAAACTCTCTTGAAAAATAATCAACGAAGGGGAGTCAGACCTCACTAAGTGAATTGTTATAATATATATACATGCATAGCTAGATGACAAATGCACACATTCAAAAGTATATATAATAAATATATATATAGGCAAATACACACAGATGCAGCAAAAATCATTTTATATAAATATTGAAAATAATAATTGTTTATGAAGGATCAAATAAAACCCTAGACGATTGCAACTTTAAATATTGTTAGACAACACTCTAGCCATACAGTCTCACTTATTCCAAATAAATTCACTTGTTCTATATGGACAGTAGACTGGCCCCGAGATACTAAGTCAACTGAGCTTCAGCAGTTTGACTGTCAATGTGATTGGCCCCGAGACACTTGGTCAACCGAGCTCTAGTAATCACACTCTCAAATCACATCTCACATCAAACAAATCAATCCGATTAATATCCACAAATAGGTTAGTAATTTAACCTAAATTCTATCGTTGTACCGGTAGGTATTCGGTCCTAGTGCTGCCCACTAGGTAACACATTCTATTGATATCCTTCATTCAAAATAAATTCATTCATTCATGAAATAAATGATGCATGACTTTAAGCAAAATAACAATATAAACTATATATATACTAGAAATATACCAAAAATAAACCAAGTATATTTCAAATATATATACGTCAGATAATTCAATTCAATTATAAAATAAACTAAAAATAACCATATTTATACTTAAAAACATTTTTAGATATAAAACAAAGGTAAAACATGCAATAAATTCAAAATATACAAAAAATATACTAACAATATACCAAAAATATACCTAAGCATTTATTAAATCATTTATGCATATTTCATAAAATTTAAACATACATTTCTAAAACATGCAACCCTAAAACATGTATATATAAAATAACAACTCACAGTTGTATGCTCCACGAGACGGGTCCGACGGGCCTAGTCCACTAGATCTTGATCTCACCGCAACTAAACAAACAAATGACAACACAAAATTAGAATAAATCTAATGAAATTCTAGAGACTCGATCTAAAACACCGGACACAGACAAGGAATAGGGTTTTGACTGTATATCACGTTTTACGAGAATCCTACCAAAAATTCGACATAACCTCCCCTGTAAAACGGACATCTCTCTACTCAGAAAGTAGAGCCGGTCTTGTAAGAAAACACACTTCGAGTATAAACAGTCACACAACCCCTAGGTTGGACTCCCAAACTACAATTCTACCGATCAAAGTTCATAATTCATGAGATATGCACAGAACACATTTTAATTCCAAAAATACTGAAAATACCCTTTATAAATCAAAATATAGCAAATTAGATATTTAAAACACTGAAAATAATTATTTTACCGATAATTACATAAAATCCTAATTTAATAAAATATTATTAAAAATCAACAATTCACGATAAATTCATAAATATTAGTCAAAATTCATTTTATAAATCCAAATTACATAATTAGCCCTAAAACACATTAAAAACTCATTTATTTACAAAAATAGTATATTATTTATAATTTGAAAATAATTTTCAAAAAATAGTTTTAATTAGTTAAAAATGCTAAATAATTTGTAAAAATCATTTTTATAACTAAAATAATTATTAAAACCAATTTAACTTAATTTTCAGCCAATTTAGTATCAAATTACCAAAATACCCCTAGTATTTATAAATTCACATAATATACTATAATTATTCAAAAATTCACTAAAAATTATACAATTGCTCAAAAATTAATTTCTCAACATATAATTAAATAAAATCAATAATTATACTCAATTAACCCATTAATTTTAACAAAATATTTACTTAACCTAATTTTCCAAAAATCACCTAAACTAAATAAATTCATTATAATTATAAAAAAATCAAAAAAATTACAAATTAAATTCTAAAATTAATTTTAATCCCTATAAACACCATAAATCACAATTTCACAATTTATTTAATTAATTTACGAAAATTAGAAAATATTAATAAAATAATAAAAAATTCACAAAAATCAAAATAATTTCCAAAAATTCCAAAAAAATTACAGGATTTAGATTGAGCTACTAGGAACAATTTTTGTGAAGGAACTTAGCTTGAATCATTAGAATCAAAGTTCCAAAAAAAATCAAGAACTCAAAATGGCCGAAAATGAAAATTGATCACCAAAGAAAATCTAGACTAAATCAAGTGAAACCAAACTTAGAAATGCACTCACCGGAGCTCAAGGAAAAGATAGAGACCAGCAGCATCCAATTTGGTGGCTGGAAAATGGTTGAACGGCGTTGAGCTCAAGTTTTAGTTTCTCGAGTTGAAAACGGCCAAAACTTGTCGGAAATGGAAGCAATAGGCAGCAGAGGAAGCTAAAGAGGGTGGTGGCATGATGGACGACACACCGATGATGAGGGAAGGAACTGGCAGCGATGGAAATGAGGGTGGGGTGCGTCGGGGAAGAAGGAGAAGAGGGGGATGACACAATTTATAAATAAGATGAACTTTATATACATATATATATATATATATATATAACTTTATTAACTTATATTATAATATATTAATATTATATTCACAAAATTCCTACACCACATGTCTAAAAAATAACAATATCTATATATATATATATATATATATATATATATATATATATATATATATATATATATATATATATATATATATATATTAATTAATTAAATAAAACTATATAATATATGCTTAATTAAAAATAATTCTAAAATGCTAAATATGTATATATATGCATGTATATGTATATATATTAATATGATAATTAAAATCATGCATGGACTCATGTAATTACATAAAATAGACTAATATAAATGATAAATATTTATTTAGGTTTTAATTTTCCTAAAAATAAAATTTTTGAGGAAAATTTTATGTAAAAAATTTAAAATAACTAAAAATAACTTAATAATTAATAAACTAATTAAATAATCAAATATATTTATCAAAATTATTAACACTGCATATCCCGATACAGTTTAAAATTATTTAAAATCTTAGGATATTACAATATGGATGAAACTCCACATTTTATGAAGCCTACTACGTGCTTCTAGCAGACCTGTTTCTTTGCTAAAAATACAAAACGAATTATTACCAATTTGAAACCTTTTTTTTTTTTTTTCACTGATCCTAAGAATAGTACATAAAACACAAAAAGTAAAACCCTCAAGTTAGTTTTACAGTCTTCAAAGGACAATCAATTGGCAATCCTCCATTTCAATTCATATAGATGTCGAACCTAATTTTAGAAAAACAATCAATTCATATAGATGTCGAACCTAATTTTAGAAAAACAATCAATTCATATAGATGTCGAACCTAATTTTAGAAAAACAATCAATTCATATCGATGTCGAACCTAATTTTAGAAAAACAAGGGACAACATAATTAAGAACCCAATGCAAAATTTATTTAACCAATTTAAGAGATCCAATTAATTATCAAGTGAAAACAAAAGAAATGGCAAACAAATTCACTGTAGTGTTGGTTATTATGTGCCTTGTTCTTGTTTCTAATGTTCAGCTTTCTCATCAACAACAAAGAGCGAAGGATATTGACAATTGCTTGCAAAATTGCTTTGCGAAATGCGACAGATTATATCTCGACCTGCAGAATGAGTGCCAAATGATGTGCAGGATGACCGAGTGCGCCAGATAAGATGCCGGTAATTATCACATGCATCCCATTTCTTTAATTTTCTCCAGTTACTCATCATGTGCGTGCATGCACAATATATACTATATATTGTTACGTACGTCGTTCTTGGGTCTCATCTAAAACAGCTAAAAAATTATTAAAGAATTGTTCTATGAAATATTGCATATATATATATATATTGATTCTTTGATATTCTATATGTAATTAATGTGCAATGGTGCTTACTGATATGTGTGTGTATGTTTGGTGCAGAGAAGCTGCAGCATTTCCCGTGTTCATTCTTGAGGGAGAGCAAGGCACAGTTATTATCATGTCACCCAAAATAATATATAAATGAAAATGATATATATGTATAATTCTTGAACTCATTTACTAAAGTATTTAATTAATATGATTTATCAATTTGTACGTGGTTTTGGAACTTTTCATTTGTTTTGTATTGTCTATGTATCTCTCAAAATTAAATAAATTAAATGTTATATACTCATTGGGCCTGTTTTGTTAAGTTGTTGTTGATAACCGATAACTAGTAGCTGATAGTTAATTAATATTAAGTGTTTAGTAAAATTATAGCAGTTGTTGATAGTTTTATATATATATATATATATATATATATATATATAATAGTATGTATGGTAAAAAATTATTTAATGCTTATAATAAATATAGATAGTTTTATTTATATAATTTCAAAAAAAATGAATACATCTAATTTTATTAGGTAATAAATACTAACATTATTACTATTATTAATATTATAAATAATGAGTTAGTAAAATTTTTTATTGGCAAAATTATTAATATTTTTATTTATGTGGTTAATATTTTTAATAACTATAATATTGATATTTTGTTAATATTTTTAATAATTATTCAAATAATAATTTATTAAGTAATAATAATTAATTAAAGTTAAAAAGGTAAAGATAATATAGTAAATATAATTTTTAAATAAAGAGTTATTGGTTAAAAGCTTCAAATTGGAGCTTATATGAACTGATGTTGTTTGGGTATTTAACAATTACCAGCTCATTTTCAAAAAAATTAACCAAATGGGTTTTTCTAACTGTTGGAAATTGAACAGATACAAGTTGCATTCCAATAGCTAAAAAAAACACCCCATTATGTGCAAAATGTTATATACTCAAATATTCTAATTCATTGCTGAATATATAGTAGAAAAAACCTCCAATCCTATGCTCATTCACTAACTATTGTGCCTTGACAATCTTGTGCTACATGCATGTTGCATGGTTTTTGTTGGCCTAATGATGAAATTAATCTATGTGAATGTTGTATTAGTTCTATCACATTATATACTTGAACAAAAATTATATTTAAAAATTTATATAGTGGTTGAATTGTAGCAGTTAAGAGCTTCGTTATGGAAAATATTACTAATGTATATTAATTAACAAATATTAGAATACAATAGTATATATAATAACAAGAATACAACTAACTGATAAAAGTGATACATTTGAATAACTAAAAAGATAGCTATGGTTGTTTCTCTAGCACACCCCTAGAAGCTAATGGTGAATAGGTAAGAAACTGAAGCTTGTTTCTGAAGTGATTGAACAATGGCCAAGTAAGGGGTTTGTTCATAATATCTACTTGATCTTTAGAGGATAAAGGAGACATAGTGAGCTGTTTGCTTGACACTCGTTGGCGGATAAAATGGTAATCTACCTCTACATGCCAAGTTCTTGCATGGAAGATAAGATTGGTGGATAGAAAAATAGCACCAACATTATTGCACCAGACATGAGGTGGAGAAGACAAAGTAACATGTAATTCTGAGAGCAATGAAGTTAACCATTTCAACTCAACACTAACATCAACTACGACTTTAAATTTAGACTCAGTAGATGATCTCACAATTGTCTAATGTTTGCGTAAATTTCAAGCTATCAAATTTGAACCCTAATATATTAACTAACCTGCAATTGATTTGTGATCATTAAGGCTCCTTACCCAGTATGCGTCTGAGAACTCTCTCAAGAGAGAAGATGAGCTTTTGGTAATTAACAAACCATCATTAAGAGTACCTTGGAGAAACCGCAAGACTCACTTCATTGCCTGCTACCATTTGAATGCTTCCTAATCCAATATATCTACTTACAACCTACAATATTAACATTAGAAGGTGTTGGCACTGAAGTCTAAGTAGATTTAGTAAGGAGAGTATTTGTGATACAAACCCTACCTATAATATAGATAGAACGTGCATCCAACTTTTAATATTAGCCCAAAGATCATCAAGGATAGGTTGTGTTAATGGAGCTAAACCCCTTGCTTATTAAAGTGAAGCAAGATATTTAGCTATTAAAAGATGAACAATCACACAATTCTAAGTCTAATATAACCTAGCAATTGTAATGAAAGGTAGAAGTGAAATAATTCAAGTAAACTTGCAAAGTTTCAAAAGAACAAAGTTTAAGGAAAAACCTTACTTTTAATATTTCAATGCTTAAATTTGTTTCTCATAGGGTTAGCCCTTATATAGGCATGTAAACAACCTCATCCTTGAAGGAAAAGGTTTTATTCCTTATTCCCAAAGATACCTATATAGAAAAATCCTTAATTAAGGAGATTTCCTTCAAAATAGGACAACTAATTTTTGAAAAGTCAAAATTGACAACTCATTACAATTCATGACAACTAAACACAATGACAACTCATGACAACTAAGCATTGAAGCATGACATGTCACATGCCATGTCACATGTTGACCATTGACCCTTGACTTTGACTTGTTGACTTTAACTATGACTTGTTAACTATGACTTGTTAACTATGACTTGGAATATTCTTGAATCTTCTCACATCTTTTAGAATCTTCCTTATTGACTCCAAAATTGTAATATCCCGTGTTTTTAAAAATATTTTTACACAGTACCGGGATATGCAGAGTTAATGATTTCTGTATTTTATGTGATATTTTTACGAGTTGATATGTATTTTAGACCTATTTTAATTAATGTGTTTTATATACAGTGTTTTACGTAAAATTTTCCCGGGACTTTCATTTTCGGGGAAATTTCCACGTAAACAATGTATTATTAATTATTTTAAATGTATTTACGGGTTTGCATGAACTCATACATATTTTTAAATTATTAAATAAAGCTTATGTGTGTGTATATTTATTTAATTAGGGTTTAGTATTACCCTAATATTTTATTAATTATTTATTTGTTCTATTGTTATTTAATTATTTTTATTTAGTAAAACTTATTAAAATATTAATATTTTTATGTGTGTGGTGTATATTTGATGTGTGTGATTTAATATTATTTTAATATAAAGTATAAAGTATATATATATACATATATACATAAAAATCAAAAAAAATTTGCCAAATTACACATTTGCCCCCAACTCCTTCTCCTTCTTCTTTCCCACGCCCGACGCCCGACCACCATCCCTCACCGCTGCAACTGCCGTTCCTTCACCGTCGGTGTGCCTCTCGGCTTGCCACCGTCGCCTCCAGCCGTTCCCCGCTGCCAGCAGCCCCCTTTCCCGATGAGTTTGGCCGGAATTAGCTTAGGAGGCCGAAAGTCGAGCTACCGCCGTTTCTCCCTCCTCCGGCCACCGTTTTCGACACCGCCGGTCTCTTTCTTCTCCTTGAGCTCCGGTGAGTGTTATTCTAGCTTTGGTTTGAGCTAAAATGGTCTAGAATTGCTTAGTTTTTGATTTGTCAAATTCGGCCTATTAGGGTTTTCGATTTTTTTTGAGCTTCAAATTGGATGATTCATGGAAACTTCCTTCACAAATGTTGTTCCTAGTAGCTTAATCTTCATGTGTGAATTTTTGTAGAATTTTTGGAGATTGTTTGGATTTTTGGGTATTTTTGAATATTTTAATATTATTTTCTAATTTTCGGAAATTAATTATTTAAATTATGAAATTGGAGTTTATGGTTGAATTGGGTGTTGAAATGAATTATAGGAATTTATTTGGAATTTTTATGAATTTCTAAGTATTTATTTTTAATTATTGAAGTTTAGGTGATTTTGGAAAATTAGGTTAATTGTGTTTTAAATTGAATTTAATTGGTTAATTGAGTTTAAATATTGATATTATTGATAAATATGTTGAGAAAATTAATTTTGGGTAATTGTATGATTTTTGGTGAATTTTTGAAGTAATTTAGGTATATTTATATATATAGGGGTATTTTGGTAATTTTACCCTAAATTGTCTAAAAATGTAATTTAATTGGTTTTAATATTTATTTAAGGTATAAAAATGATTTCTACAAAATATTTAGTATTTTTAACTAATTAAAACTATTTTTCGGGAATTATTTTCAATTATATATATAATATACGGTTTTTCTAATAAAATGAGTTTTAATCGGTTTTTATAGTGTTTCAAGGTTAATTATGTAATTTCTACGTATAAAATGTATTTCTGTGATTTAAGGATATTTTCGGTATTTCTGGAATTAGGTTCTGTGTTTGTGGACCCCGGTCGGTGGACTGTAGTTTGGAGTCCGACCGTGGGATTTTGATTGTGTTGAGCTCGTTTTTCGAAGTGTATTTTCTTTGCAGGGTCGGCTCTACTCTTTTGAGTAGAGAGATGTCCGTTTTACAGGGAAGGTTCTGCCGGATTTTCGGTAGAATTCTCGTAAAACGTGATATCCAGTCGAACCCTAATTTTCGATTCCGTATTTTAATACTCTAGATTGAATTCTAGGATTTCTGTTAGGTTTATTCTAATGTCGGTTATTTATTGCTTGTTTAGTTGCACCGAGACCGAGGGCTAGTGGACCAGGCCCGTCGGACCTGTCTCGTGGAGTGCATTAGGTGAGTTACTATATTATATATATATGCTTAGGATGCATGATTTAGAAAATGCATGTTTTATTTTGACTGAATATGCATAAATAATGTGATTTATATTCAAGTATATTTTTGGTATATTTTTGGTATATAATAAATTATATACATGTTTTGTAAATAAAATATATTTAAAATGTTTTTAAATATATTTTTTTTAGTTTAATTCATGATTTGATTGGATTTATTTGACATATATATACTCAAAATATACCTGGTTTATGTTTGGTATATTTTCGGTATATATATAGTTTATATTGTTGATTTATTTAAATTCATGCATCATGTATTTGTGAATGAATGTTTTATTATTTAATGATGAAGGATATCAATAGAACGTGCTACCTAGTGGGCAGCACTAGGACCGAGTACGTACCGGTACGCCTATAGTTTTAGGCTATATACTAACTATTTGTGGATATTGAGTTGATTATGATTATTGATATGTGTGAGATGTGGTTTGGGTGTGATTGCTGGAGCTCGGTTGACCAAGTGTCTCGGGGCCAATCACACTGGCAGTCAGACTGCTGGAGCTCGGTTGACTTAGTGTCTCGGGGCCAGTCTACTGTCCAAATGGATTAAGTGGATATATTTGGAATAAGTGAGCCTGTATGGCCAGAGTGTTGTTTAACACTATTTTCTGAGGTTGCGATATTCTAGGGTTCTATGTGATCCTTCATAAATTGGGATTTTTCAGTAAAATATATAAAAAAATGATTTTTCTGCATTTGTGTGTATTTGCCTGTATATATATTAGATATATATATACTGTTGACTGTATGCATTATCACTTAGAGTGTATGTATATATATTATAGTAATTCACTCAGTGAGGTCTGACTCCCCTCCGTTGACTATTTTTCAGGAGAGTCAACTTCCTCAGACCTCAGTAGCAGGTCGATACACCGGATTTCTTCCGCCCCGGCTTCTTTATGTAAATTGTCTACTTGAGTCTTATTTATTTTATCTAGACACTGCAGTAGTTGTGAATTAAAGTATGGGATTTTATGTACTTTATTTTAAAGAGATGTACTATATTGAAACTGGATTTGTATAAAGATTATATACATATATGTGATGAGATGAGTTTTGAATTAAATCCAGTTGATATGGATAATATTATGATATTATGATTTTTATTTCCGCTGCATATTATATTTTATTGTTATTATGGCATGCTTTATTTTATTTTTAGGCTTGCTACGGGTTCCGGATTCGAAAGAATTCCCGTTCCCTAGCGCCGGTCATGGCCCCTGTTTTGGGTCGTGACAAAGTTGGTATCAGAGCGAAGTTCGTATCAGAGTGGAGTTCTGTGTCAGGGCTTAGTTATGTGAGTTGTGGCCCTAGTTTTAAAGTTGTGTTTTCTGTTGGACTACTGCAGTGTATTAGGTTCGAGTATGTCTTGATGAGTATTCCTTGCTGTAGTTTTCAGCGTTATTCCTCCATTGTCTGTTTTGTCTGAATCTTTCTGTTTGTCTTTTCAGTATGAGGAGGCGAGCGCGTGTCGCTCCACCGGTCGTTGAGGTCGAGGATGATGAGTCTTTTCAGGACGAGGTTTTACCTCCTGAGCAGCCAGTTAGACGTAGTGGTCGTGGCAGGGGTAGACCTCGAGTAGCGGCAGGTCGCCGTAGGCAGAGAGAGTTACAGGACGAGGAGCCTGTTGAGCCTGAGTTTGATGTTCCTGTTCCTCCAGTTGTTCAGCCTGTTCAACCTGCCTATCAGCAGGGTATGTCTGACCCTGAGGCAGCTTTGTTCTATGCCAGAGTTGGCAGGATTGCGTTTGATGGTACTTCTGATCCTTTAGATTTTCTGCATGCGATTGAGACTAGGACTCGGACTGCTCATACCGAGTACCAGAAGATCATGATTGTTGAGTTGTCTGTCGAGGGACCAGCCTTGGATTGGTTCATTCAGATGATCCAGCCCTACATGATGACGATGACATGGGCTCAGTTTCGAGAGCGATTCATGAGGAGATTTTGTCCAGAGCCTCTTCGTTTGAGCTATCGTCTTCGTTTGACCAGTATTTCTCGTGGAGATCGATCTGTAGAGGAGTATACCCGAGAGTTTCTTCGGTTGGGTAGATATGCTGAGGATCTGATGCGAGATCAGTATTTTGCTATTACTACGTATGTTACTGGTTTGGGTTCAGCTTTTGCTGGTATGCCTACAGCAGGTCTTACTCTGGAGTCTGTGATTGAGCTAGCTAAGGAGATTGAGCTGAGATTAGTTAGGCAGGGAGCGATGCCTGATTACTACCAGTTGGGAGTTCAGTCGAGTGGATCGCAGGCTACTCCGTATTCGAGTTTTCATGTTGGTTCGAGTAGTCAGCAGCGAGGTTCGACTCAGCAGAGTCAGAGACAGCAGCAGCGAGTACATCGGAGCAGTAGACATGGCTGTGGAGGTCAGCGTAGATCGTTCAGATTTGGGTCAGGTGCTTCGAGCAGCAACAGTGGTCGTAGTTCTGGATCAGCGGCCAGTGTTTGTCAGACTTGTGGTAGAGTCCATCAGGGACCGTGTTATCTGACACCACTGACATGCTTCAGATGCGGACAGACAGGATATTTTGCCAGATCATGTCCTTATTCTGGGTATCAGCAGCAGTAGATTCCGCGATTCCCACAACAGTCGATTGCTAGTGCAGCACCCATGCCATTTCAATTGCCACCAGCCCAACATCAGAGTTCTACTCAGTTTGTTTCACAGCAGAGTCGTGGTAGAGGTACTAGAGGAGGTGCCAGAGGTGTTGGCCAGGCTTCTACCAGTCAGCAGGGAGGTCGAGGTCAGGCCAGAGTCTTCCATCTGACTCAGCAGGATGCTCAGGCATCTAATGCAGTCGTGGCAGTTATTCTTTCTGTTTGTTACCTGGATGCTTTGGTTTTGTTTGATCCGGGTGCCACGCATTCGTTTGTTTCTCCTATTTTTGCTTTTAAATCTTGTTGGCAAGCTTCGAGGATGGCTTTTCCTTTGTCTGTTGCCACTCCTCTGAGCGATTCTTTGGACGCCGATATTGTTCTTTCTGGTTGTCCAGTTCTCGTGGAAGATAGAGAATTACCCGCTGATTTGATTTTGTTGGATGTGATGGAGTTTGATGTTATTTTGGGAATGGATTGGTTATCTCAGCACTTTGCCGTGGTAGATTGCAGGAATAAGGAGGTGATTTTCAGAATTCCTGGTGAAGTAGAGTTTAAGTTTGTTGGTGATAGGAGTTCAGCACCTCAGAATCTTATTTCTGCTATTTCAGCTAGGAAGTTGTTGAGGAAAGGTTGTTAGGGGTTTTTGGCATTGGTTAGGGATACGTCAGTGAAGAAGTTGTCACTCACAGATGTTCCTGTTGCTTGTGAGTTTCCTGATGTTTTTCCCGAGGAGTTGCCAGGTTTACCACCTCATAGAGAGATTGAGTTCTGTATAGATGTGGTTCCAGGTACTACTCCTATATCTATGCCACCCTATCGTATGGCTCCTGCAGAGTTGAGAGAGTTAAAGGAGCAATTGCAAGAGTTGTTGGAGAAGGGTTTTATCAGACCTAGTGTTTCTCCTTGGGGTGCACCAGTCCTGTTTGTGAAGAAGAAGGATGGTACCCTGAGACTGTGCATTGACTACAGAGAGTTGAATAAGGTGATAGTGAAGAACAAGTATCCTCTCCTGAGGATTGATGATTTATTTGATCAGTTACAAGGTGCACAGTTCTTTTCTAAGGTCGACTTGAGGTCGGGTTATCATCAGCTGCGGATCAATGAATCCGATATTCCTAAGACAGCGTTCCGCACTCGATATGGCCATTATGAGTTTCTGGTGATGTCTTTTGGTTTGACTAATGCACCAGCAGCTTTTATGGATCTGATGAACAGAGTATTCAGACCGTATGTGGATCAGTTTGTGGTAGTCTTCATTGATGATATACTAGTATATTCGAGGAGTATGGAAGAGCATGTATATCACTTGAGGATTGTACTACAGACGCTGAGAGATCATCAGCTTTATGCTAAATTCTCGAAGTGTGATTTTTGGATGGAGAGTGTTTCTTTTCTTGGACACGTAGTGTCTAAAGAAGGTATTCAGGTTGATCCACAGAAGGTTGAGGCAGTATCTGAGTGGCCTAGACCTACTTCAGTTACGGAGATTCGGAGTTTTCTGGGTTTAGCCGGGTATTATAGGCGGTTTGTGCAGGATTTTTCCAGGATAGCAGCCCCTATGACTCGGTTGACTCAGAAGAATGTTAGATTCGAGTGGTCAGAAGCTTGTGAGAACAGTTTTCAGTTATTGAAGGAGAAGTTGACCACAGCGCCAGTATTAGCTTTGCCTAATAGTGTGGATAAGTTCACAGTTTACTGTGATGCCTCTAGAATTGGTCTTGGTTGTGTGTTGATGCAGAATGGAAGGGTGATAGCCTATGCTTCGAGGC
The DNA here is from genome assembly GCA_947683625.1 of Mallotus nudiflorus. Classification (NCBI taxonomy): domain Eukaryota; kingdom Viridiplantae; phylum Streptophyta; class Magnoliopsida; order Malpighiales; family Euphorbiaceae; genus Mallotus; species Mallotus nudiflorus. The sequence continues at coordinate 36,376 of CANTUR010000476.1, read as the reverse complement.
AGTTGAAGAAGCATGAGCAGAACTATCCCACACATGATCTGGAGATGGCTGCAGTGATCTTTGCTTTGAAGATTTGGAGACATTATCTGTACGGGGTGACTTGTGAGATATTTACTGATCACAAGAGCCTTAAGTACATTTTTCAGTAGCGAGATCTGAATCTGAGGCAGAGAAGATGGTTGGAACTGTTGAAGGATTATGATTGCGAGATTCTTTACCATCCGGGTAAAGCTAATGTGGTAGCAGATGCCTTGAGTAGGAAGTCCTCAGGTAGTCTTGCTCATATCGGTGTAGAGAGGAGACCATTGATCCAGGAATTGCATTTGATGGTGGATCAAGGTCTGATGATGAAGATCAGTAGATCAAGTGGACTGTTAGCTTAGTTTAAAGTACGATCTGTACTGAGGGATAGGATTAAAGCAGCTCAGAGCCGAGATCCTATTCTAGAAGAGCTTGCAGAGAATGTCAGAGCAGGGAAGTTCACTGATTTCACACTCGATGATGATGGTGTGTTGTGGATCAGTGGTAGATTGTGTGTTCCTGATGTGGATGACTTGAGAGAGGAGATTTTAGAGGAAGCACATTCTACAGCCTACAGCGTTCATCCAGGTGTTACTAAGATGTACCACAGTATCAGAGATCTATACTGGTGGGATGGATTGAAGAAGGATGTTGCTGATTATGTTGCTAAGTGCTTGACGTGTCAGCAAGTGAAAGCCGAACATCAGAAGCCTTCTGGGAAGCTTCAGCCTCTTCCTATTCCCGAGTGGAAGTGGGAAAGGATAGCTATGGATTTTGTGGTCGGTTTACCTCGTTCGAAGGATGGATACGATTCCATCTGGGTGATTGTAGACAGATTGACGAAGTCTGCACATTTCTTGCCTGTGAAAGCCACATATTCAGTTGCTAGATTGGCGAAGTTGTACGTGAAGCATATTGTGTGCCTTCATGGAGTACCTGTGTCCATTGTGTCAAATAGAGGTTCGGTGTTTACTTCTCGTTTTTGGCAGAAGTTGCAGGAAGCGACGGGCACTAGGTTGGATTTCAGTACTGCTTTTCATCCTTAGACAGATGGTCAGTCTGAGAGGACGATCCAGACACTGGAAGATATGTTGAGGATGTGTGTCTTGGATTTGGGAGGTAGCTGGGATGATCATTTGTCGCTTGTTGAGTTTGCATATAATAACAGCTACCATAGCAGTATTGGCATGGCACCATACGAGGCGTTGTATGGAAGGAAGTGTAGATCCCCGTTGAGTTGGGATGAGATTGGTGAGAGAGCTTTGACTGGACCAGAGATGGTTCAGGATGCTGCAGAGAAAGTCGCCGTGATCAAGCGTAGATTAGAGACCGCAGTTAGTAGACAGAAGAGTTATGCGGATCCTAGGCGCAAAGATGTGGAGTTTCAGGTTGGAGATTTCATTTTTCTGAAAGTATCTCCGATGAAGGGTGTGATGAGATTTGGCAGGAAAGGTAAGTTAGCACCGAGATATATTGGACCGTTTGAGATTCTGGAGAGAGTTTGCACTGTTGCATATCGATTGGATTTGCCTCCGAGTATGTCACAGGTGCATCCAGTATTTCATATCTCGATGTTGAGGAAGTATATCTCAGATCCTTCACACGTGTTGCAGCCCGACAGTGTAGAAGTGAGTGAAGATTTGACGTTTGTGGAAGAACCTGTGGCGATCGTAGATTTTCAAGTTCGACAGTTGCGATCGAAGCATATTCCGATGGTCAAGGTTCTGTGGCGTAGCGATAGAGTTGAAGAGCATACGTGGGAGACTGAAGCTGAGATGCGAGCTTCTTACCCGTATCTCTTTCCTTCTTGATCTTTTCTTTTTAGAATTCGGGGACGAATTCTTGTAAGGGGGGAAGACTGTAATATCCCGTATTTTTAAAAATATTTTTACACAGTACCGGGATATGCAGAGTTAATGATTTCTGTATTTTATGTGATATTTTTACGAGTTGATATGTATTTTAGACCTATTTTAATTAATGTGTTTTATATACAGTGTTTTACGTAAAATTTTCCCGGGACTTTCATTTTCGGGGAAATTTCCACGTAAACAATGTATTATTAATTATTTTAAATGTATTTACGGGTTTGCATGAACTCATACATATTTTTAAATTATTAAATAAAGCTTATGTGTGTGTATATTTATTTAATTAGGGTTTAGTATTACCCTAATATTTTATTAATTATTTATTTGTTCTATTGTTATTTAATTATTTTTATTTAGTAAAACTTATTAAAATATTAATATTTTTATGTGTGTGGTGTATATTTGATGTGTGTGATTTAATATTATTTTAATATAAAGTATAAAGTATATATATATACATATATACATAAAAATCAAAAAAAAATTGCCAAATTACACATTTGCCCCCAACTCCTTCTCCTTCTTCTTTCCCACGCCCGACGCCCGACCACCATCCCTCACCGCTGCAACTGCCGTTCCTTCACCGTCGGTGTGCCTCTCGGCTTGCCACCGTCGCCTCCAGCCGTTCCCCGCTGCCAGCAGCCCCCTTTCCCGATGAGTTTGGCCGGAATTAGCTTAGGAGGCCGAAAGTCGAGCTACCGCCGTTTCTCCCTCCTCCGGCCACCGTTTTCGACACCGCCGGTCTCTTTCTTCTCCTTGAGCTCCGGTGAGTGTTATTCTAGCTTTGGTTTGAGCTAAAATGGTCTAGAATTGCTTAGTTTTTGATTTGTCAAATTCGGCCTATTAGGGTTTTCGATTTTTTTGAGCTTCAAATTGGATGATTCATGGAAACTTCCTTCACAAATGTTGTTCCTAGTAGCTTAATCTTCATGTGTGAATTTTTGTAGAATTTTTGGAGATTGTTTGGATTTTTGGGTATTTTTGAATATTTTAATATTATTTTCTAATTTTCGGAAATTAATTATTTAAATTATGAAATTGGAGTTTATGGTTGAATTGGGTGTTGAAATGAATTATAGGAATTTATTTGGAATTTTTATGAATTTCTAAGTATTTATTTTTAATTATTGAAGTTTAGGTGATTTTGGAAAATTAGGTTAATTGTGTTTTAAATTGAATTTAATTGGTTAATTGAGTTTAAATATTGATATTATTGATAAATATGTTGAGAAAATTAATTTTGGGTAATTGTATGATTTTTGGTGAATTTTTGAAGTAATTTAGGTATATTTATATATATAGGGGTATTTTGGTAATTTTACCCTAAATTGTCTAAAAATGTAATTTAATTGGTTTTAATATTTATTTAAGGTATAAAAATGATTTCTACAAAATATTTAGTATTTTTAACTAATTAAAACTATTTTTCGGGAATTATTTTCAATTATATATATAATATACGGTTTTTCTAATAAAATGAGTTTTAATCGGTTTTTATAGTGTTTCAAGGTTAATTATGTAATTTCTACGTATAAAACATATTTCTGTGATTTAAGGATATTTTCGGTATTTCTGGAATTAGGTTCTGTGTTTGTGGACCCCGGTCGGTGGACTGTAGTTTGGAGTCCGACCGTGGGATTTTGATTGTGTTGAGCTCGTTTTTCGAAGTGTATTTTCTTTGCAGGGTCGGCTCTACTCTTTTGAGTAGAGAGATGTCCATTTTACAGGGAAGGTTCTGCCGGATTTTCGGTAGAATTCTCGTAAAACGTGATATCCAGTCGAACCCTAATTTTCGATTCCGTATTTTAATACTCTAGATTGAATTCTAGGATTTCTGTTAGGTTTATTCTAATGTCGGTTATTTATTGCTTGTTTAGTTGCACCGAGACCGAGGGCTAGTGGACCAGGCCCGTCGGACCTGTCTCGTGGAGCGCATTAGGTGAGTTACTATATTATATATATATGCTTAGGATGCATGATTTAGAAAATGCATGTTTTATTTTGACTGAATATGCATAAATAATGTGATTTATATTCAAGTATATTTTTGGTATATTTTTGGTATATAATAAATTATATACATGTTTTGTAAATAAAATATATTTAAAATGTTTTTAAATATATTTTTTTTAGTTTAATTCATGATTTGATTGGATTTATTTGACATATATATACTCAAAATATACCTGGTTTATGTTTGGTATATTTTCGGTATATATATAGTTTATATTGTTGATTTATTTAAATTCATGCATCATGTATTTGTGAATGAATGTTTTATTATTTAATGATGAAGGATATCAATAGAACGTGCTACCTAGTGGGCAGCACTAGGACCGAGTATGTACCGGTACGCCTATAGTTTTAGGCTATATACTAACTATTTGTGGATATTGAGTTGATTATGATTATTGATATGTGTGAGATGTGGTTTGGGTGTGATTGCTGGAGCTCGGTTGACCAAGTGTCTCGGGGCCAATCACACTGGCAGTCAGACTGCTGGAGCTCGGTTGACTTAGTGTCTCGGGGCCAGTCTACTGTCCAAATGGATTAAGTGGATATATTTGGAATAAGTGAGCCTGTATGGCTAGAGTGTTGTTTAACACTATTTTCTGAGGTTGCGATATTCTAGGGTTCTATGTGATCCTTCATAAATTGGGATTTTTCAGTAAAATATATAAAAAAAATGATTTTTCTGCATTTGTGTGTATTTGCCTGTATATATATTAGATATATATATACTGTTGACTGTATGCATTATCACTTAGAGTGTATGTATATATATTATAGTAATTCACTCAGTGAGGTCTGACTCCCCTCCGTTGACTATTTTTCAGGAGAGTCAACTTCCTCAGACCTCAGTAGCAGGTCGATATGCCGGATTTCTTCCGCCCCGACTTCTTTATGTAAATTGTCTACTTGAGTCTTATTTATTTTATCTAGACACTGCAGTAGTTGTGAATTAAAGTATGGGATTTTATGTACTTTATTTTAAAGAGATGTACTATATTGAAACTGGATTTGTATAAAGATTATATACATATATGTGATGAGATGAGTTTTGAATTAAATCCAGTTGATATGGATAATATTATGATATTATGATTTTTATTTCCGCTGCATATTATATTTTATTGTTATTATGGCATGCTTTATTTTATTTTTAGGCTTGCTACGGGTTCCGGATTCGAAAGAATTCCCGTTCCCTAGCGCCGGTCATGGCCCCTGTTTTGGGTCGTGACAAAAATAGAAAAAATAACTTACAAATTCATCCAATTCAAGCTAATTAATTTCAAAATAAGAAATTAAGCTAATTAGCTTGAATTCTTCATCATGCGGCTCCAAGCTTATACTTGTAGTCAAATCCACCAACTTGCTTGTAATGTGAAAGACAAGCAAATTCAATACTTATTTGAACTTTTTTGTCCTTGATCTTGCCATTGGTCCTTCATAATACAATGGATTACTTAGTTTGATGGGTTTGCTTAGATTGGTTGCATCATTCCCCCCTTCCTCAAGATGATTCGTCCTCGAATCAACTCCTACATCAAAATCAAAAAAAGATAAATCAGCAACATTAAATGTAGCACTTACACTATACTCACTGGGTAAGTCAATCTTGTAAGCATTGTCATTGATGCGCTCTAACACTTGGAAGGGTCCATCACCATGTGGCATTAACTTAGATTTCCTTTGAGTGGGAAATTTTTCTTTACGCAAATGTACCTAACCAATTCACCTGGTTCAAATACAACTTTTACACGCCCCTTGTTTGCATGTTTGGCAAATTGCTTATTCTTTCTTTCAAGATTTACACGCACCTTTTCATGTAAGGACTTCACAAATTTTGCCTTTTTCTTTCCATCTAGATTTACTTGTTCACTCAAAGGTAAAGCAATCAAATCTAAAGGACTCAATGGAATAAAACAATAAACAATCTCAAAAGGACAGAAATTGGTCGAAGAATGCACACTACGATTATAAGCAAATTCAATATGTGGCAAGCAATCTTCCTATGAATTCAAATTACGCCTAACCATGGTTCGTAGTAATTAAGATAAAGTTCTATTAACTACCTCAGTTTGCCCATCAGTTTGTGGATGACATGTTATAGAAAATAAAAGTTTAGTGCCCAATTTACCCCCCACAAAGTCTTCCAAAAGTAGCTTAAAAACTTAGCATCTGTCACGACCCAAAATAGGGGCCATGACCGGCGCTAGGGAACGGGAATTCTTTCGAATCCGGAACCTGTAGCAAGCCTAAAAATAAAATAAACATGCAATAATAACAATAACAATATAATATGCAGTGGAAATAAAAATCATAATATCATAATATTATTCACATCAACTGGATTTAAATCAAATCTCATCTCATAGATATATAATCTTTTAATACAAATCCAGTTTCAATATAATACATCTCTTTAAAATAAAATACATGAAATCCAATACTTTAATTCACAACTACTGCAGTGTCTAGATAAAATAAATAAGACTCAAGTAGATAATTTACACAAAGAAGCCGGGGCGGAAGAAATCCGGCGTATTGACCTGCTACTGAGGTCTGAAGAAGTTGACTCTCCTGAAAAATAGTCAACGGAGGGGAGTCAGACCTCACTGAGTGAATTACTATAATATATATACATACACACTAAGTGACAATGCATACAATCAACAGTATATATATATCTAATATATATACAGGCAATTTCACACAGATGCAGAAAATCATTTTTATATATTTTATTGAAAATCCCAGTTTATGAAGGATCACATAGAACCCTAGAATAACGCAACCTCAGAAAATAGTGTTAAACAACACTCTAGCCATACAGACCCACTAAATCCAAATATATCCACTTAATCCATTTAGACAGTAGACTGGCCCCGAGACATTAAGTCAACCGAGCTCCAGCAGTCTGACTGCCAGTGTGATTGGCCCCGAGACACTTGGTCAACCGAGCTCCAGCAATCACACCTCCAAACCACATCTCACATATCAATAATCATATCAAATCAATATCCACAATTAGTTAGTAACATAGCCTAAAGCTATAGGCGTACCGGTATGTACTCGGTCCTAGTGCTGCCCACTAGGTAGCACGTTCTATCGATATCCTTCATTAATAATATAAATCATTCATTCACAATAAATGATGCATGAATTTAAATGAAATAACAATATAAACCATATATATACCGAAAATATACCAAACGTAAACCAGGTATATTTCGAGTATATATATGTCAAATAAATCCAATCAAATCATAAATTAAACTAAAAATATATTTAAAAACATTTTAAATATATTTTATTAATGAAACATGTATATAATTTATTATATACCAAAAATAAACCAAAAATATACTTAATATAAACTAAAAAAATAATCAATTTATTTATGCATATTTAATCAACATAAAACATGCATTTCTAAATCATGCATCCTAAGCATATATATATAGTATAGTAACTCACCTAGTGCGCTCCACGAGACAGGTCCGACGGGCCTGGTCCACTAGCCCTCGGTCTCGGCACAACTAAACAAGTAATAAATAACCGACATTAGAATAAACCTAACAGAAATCCTAGAATTCGATCTAGAGTATTAAATACAGAATTGATATCAGGGTTCGACCGGATATCATGTTTTACGAGAATTCTACCGAAAATCCAGCAGAACCTCCCCTGTAAAACGGACATCTCTCTACTTAAAAGAGTAGAGCCGACCCTACAAAGAAACACACTTCCAAAAACTACACAAGGCACAATCAAAATCCCACGGTCGGACTCCAAACTACAGTCTACCGACCGGGGTCCACAATCACAGAACAATTCCAGAAATACCAAAAATATCCTTACAGCATAGAAATACATTTTATACGTAGAAATTACATAATTAACCTTAAAACACTGTAAAAATCGATAAAAACTCATTTTATTAGAAAAACCGTATATTATATATATAATTGAAAATAATTCACGAAAAATAGTTTTAATTAGTTAAAAATACCAAATATTTTGTAGAAATCATTTTTATACCTTAAATAACTATTAAAACCAATTAAATTACATTTTTAGACAATTTAGGATAAAATTACCAAAATACCCCTATATATATTAATATACTTAAATTACTTCAAAAATTCACCAAAAATTATACAATTATCCAAAATTAATTTTCTCAACATATTTATCAATAATATCAATAATTAAACTCAATTAACCAATTAAATTCAAATAAAAACACAATTAACCCTAATTTCTCAAAATCACATAAACTTCAATAATTCAAAATAAATACTTAGAAATTCATAAAAATTCCAAATAAATTCCTATAATTCATTTCAACACCTAATTCAACCATAAACTCCAATTTCATAATTTAAATAATTAATTTCCGAAAATTAGAAAATAATATTAAAATATTCAAAAATACCCAAAAATCCAAACAATCTCCAAAAATTCTACAAAAATTCATACATGTATATTGAGCTACTAGGATCAACATTTGTGAAGGGAGTTTTCATGAATCATTCAATTCGAAGCTCAAAAAAATCAAAAATCCTAATAGGCCGAAATTGAAAATTCGAAACCTAAGCAATTCTAGACCATTTTAGCTCAAACCAAAGCTAGAATCACACTCACTAGAGCTCAAGGAGAAGAAAGAGACTGGTAGTGTCAAATACGGTGGCCGGAGGAGGGAGAAACGGTGAAGGGTCAATTTTCGGCCAAAAGAGGAAAACTAGCTCGCCGGCGCCAGGGAAGGGAGCTGCTGGCGGCGGGGGACGGCTGGGAATGGTGGTGGCAAGCCGGGAGGCACACCGACGGTAGGTGGCCGGAGTTGCAGCGGGAGGGAAGGAAGAATGGTGGTCGGGCGCGCGGGAGGAAAGAAGAAGAAGAAGAAGAAGAAAGAAAAAGAAAAGAAAAAGAAAGAAAAGGAAAAAGAAAAAAATAAAATAAAATAAAATAATATTAAAATAATAATAAAAATAATAATTTTAATAATTTTAATAATTTAATATTAAATAAAATACTTAAATAACAATAAATGAATAAACAAATAATAAAATATTAGGGTAATATATTAAACCCTAATTAAATAAGTATATACACACATAGTCTTTATTTAGTATTTTAAAAATACGTATGAGTTCATGCAAGTCCGAAAATACATTTAAAATAATTAATAATGCATTGTTTACGTGAAAATTTCTCCGAAAATGCAAGTCCCGGGAAAATTTTACGTAAAACACTGAAAATAATACACAGTAATTAAAATAGGTTTTAAATACATATTAACTCGTAAAAATATCATATAATATACAGAAATTATTAACACTGTATATCCCGGTACAGTGTAAAAATATTTTAAAAACACGGGATATTACAGCATCTCTATCACTCATAATTTTTCTAGGCATGCCATGCAAATGAGCACTCTCTTTAAAGAACAAATCCGCAACATGTTGTGCACCATTAGTTTTTCTACATGCTAGAAAGTGGGCCATTTTAGAAAACCTATCTACAACAACATATATTGAATCATGTCCTCGCCTAGTCCTAGGTAAACCAAGCACAAAATCCATGGAAATATTAATCCAAGGTGAACTAGGCATGGGTAAAGGCATATAAAAACCATGTGGTTTTAACTTAGATTTATCTTGTTTACATACAATGCACTTATCATAAATTCTAACATCTTTTTTCATGTTAGGCTAATAAAAGTGATCATGTAAAACATCCAAAGTTTTGGCTATACAAAAATGTTCCATTAAACCACCCTCATGTGCTTCACGAATAAGCAATTCATGCACACAACAGTTAGGAACACATAGTCGTTTCTCTTTAAACAAGTAACCATCATGCCTATAGAACTTTTTAAAAGCAATATTTTCACATGCATGATAAACACTACCAAAATCACTATCATTCTCATACAACTCTTTTATGCATTCAAATCCTAGCAATTTGGCATATAAAAAAGCAAGTAAAGTATACCTTCTTGAAAGTGCATCAGCCACAACATTCTCTTTACCTTGCTTATATTTAATGACATAAGGAAATGACTCAATGAATTCACTCCACCTAGCATGTCATTTGTTAAGCTTGTTTTGCCCCTTCAAGTGCTTCAAGGATTCATGATCATTATGTATCATGAACTTTTTAGGTAATAAATAATGCTGCCATGTCTCTAAAGTGCGAACTAAGGTACACATCTCCTTGTCATAAGTGGGGTACTTCAAGCTTTCACCATTTAACTTTTCACTAAAATATGCAATTGGTTGTCCATCTTGCATTAGAATAGCCCCAATTCCCAAACATGAAGCATCACATTTAATTTCAAATGTTTTAGAAAAGTTAGGTAAAGTAAGTAAAGGAGTAGATGTCAACTTATCCTTAAGCATGTTAAATGCTTATTCTTATGCTTCTCCCCACTTGAAGCCAACATTTTTCTTGATGACTTCTGTTAATGGTGCTACAATGGTACTAAAATCCCTCACAAATCGCCTATAAAAGCTTGCAAGACCATGAAAACTTTGCACATCACTAACTCCTCTAGGCGTAGGCCACTCTTTAATTGCCTTAACCTTCTCTTCATCTACCTCTATTCCTTTTGCACTAATAACAAAGCCTAAGAAAATAAGCTTATGTGTGCAAAAACTACACTTTTTGAGGTTAGCATACAAACACTCGTTATGTAATACTACCAAAACCAAATGCACATGTTCAATATGCTCCTCCAAAGATTTACTATATATAAGTATATCATCAAAATAAACAACCATAAATTTTCCAATGAAAGCACACAAAACATGGTTCATTAATCTCATAAAAGTTCTAGGTGCATTAGTTAAACCAAAAGGCATGACTAACCACTCATATAAACCATATTTTGTTTTAAATTCAGTTTTCCACTCATTGCCCTCTTTCATGCAAATTTAATGATAACCACTTTTCAAATCAATCTTGGAAAATATAACAGCCCTATGCAACTCATCAAGTGTTTCATCTAACCTAGGAATATGATGACGATACTTTATCATTATTTTGTTAATTACACGACAATCAATACACATTCTCCAAGTTCCATCCTTCTTAGGCACAAGTAAAACCAGAACGGCACACGGGCTCATGCTTTCTTTAATGCAACCTTTGTTCATAAGATCCTCAACTTGCCTTTGCAACTCTTTGGTTTCTTTAAGATTGCATCTATACACGGGTCTATTTGGAATTGTAGAACTGGGTACAAAGTCAATTTGATGCTTTATTCCTCTTATTAGTGATAAACCACTAGGAATATCATTGGGAAACACATCTTGAAATCCCTACAATAATCTCATAAAAGAACTAGGCAAAGAAGGGTCAAGATCATTAAAGCTCAAACAAGATTCCTTGTAAATAAGTACAAGCATAGGCTGCCTTAAAAGTAAAGCTTTCCTCACATCTTTTTCTTTTGCATAAAAACTTGCTTTTCTCTCTTGTTTTACCTCATTCACACTCAAATCTCCTTTTGCATGCGCATCACTCTTCTTTTTCTCATTGCGCATCCCCTCAAGCTCTCATTTTTCCACTTTTTGCTCACTCCTCTGATTTCTTTTCTCACAGCTCTCCTTTTGCTTGTTTGCCTTTTCTTTTTTATGCAAACTCTCTTTCTCTTTTTTTTTTTATTTCTTTTTCTTTTTCAAACTCTTCAAATCTTTGCTTTAGGACTTTTTGGTCCTCATACACTTCTTTAGGGGTTAAAGGTTTAAGGGTAATGGGTACATTATTCATTATAAAAGAATATCTATTAGAAAACCCATTATGATTAGCCCTCTTATCATATTGCCAAGGAAACCTAACAAGAATATGACAAGCTTGCATAGGCACTACATCACACAATACTTCATCTTTATATTTGCCTATGAAAAATGCTATCTTTACTTGTTTAGTCATTTTTATCTCCCCATAATCATTCAACCATTGCAATGTGTAAGGCCTAGGGTGCTTCATGGTATATAAATTTAATTTCTCAACTAAAATGGTACTAGCTACATTTGTGCAACTACCCCCATCAATGATCATACAACATATACCTTATCTTGTACCTTGCATCTAGTGTGAAATACGTTCTCATGTTGTGCCTCATCCTCCATCTTGGTTTCCACATTCATGATTCACCTTGTAACAAGCAATTCACCATGTGATGGACTTAGTACAGCCTCATCATCACTTGTATCCTCAAGCTTAAGCATCTCCAAATTGCACTCGTCATCCTCTTGTTCATGTATCCTATGGGTTCTAGTATTTGATGTACTAGCATCTCCATGATGACTTGACTCCATCTTGTCTATTCGGTCTGCCGGGTCTCCAATTTGATTTGCCAAATCTAGTCTCAACTTCTCAAATAATAGGGTCATGGATTTCATGTACATCTTCTGATTGGGCACTCCTTTTTCACCTTCTTGAGCCATTGCTTTAATTTTTCCTACAAGAAATTATTAGTAGCAATAAAAAAATCTCATAAACACTCCTTTATGTGTTTCACTCATTTTAAATGGTACTCACACTTGTGTTTCACTTAATAAGGCTCTTAACCTCTTATGAGCTCACCACTTGCCTTTTACCACTCAAATTCCCCAAATTTCAGTTCTAATACAACTAATGCAAATTATACAGGAATTGCTTAATCAACTCAACACCACAATCATAAAAATCAAATTAAACTTAAAATTCAAAGTGACTATTCACGAATCAAATAAATAAGAAAATAAGCAAGTGAATAAAACTTAGCTCAAAATCAAGAACAAAACCCAATTTTTAGAAGCTAAGAAATTGTACACAATGAAAATTAACAAAAGAAGTCAAATTTGAGTTCTAATCCCATAAACACAACCAAAACATAATTTTGAATTAAAAATAAAGTAATAATTTTTTTTATGTTTTTTTCATAGATGTGGAAATTTAACAAACTAACTCAATTAAGGGTCTTTTGATCGATTTTAAACCCTATTGCATAAAACACAATGATTGGATTTTTTTATTTATTTTTTTTAAAATTGAGAAGAATTGAGAAGAAGAAGAAGAAATTATGAATGAAAATTAAATGGTAAATAATCAAACCTTGAAGTTTGGCTCTGATACCAAACTGATATGAACCCTACCTATAATAGAGATATAACATGCATCTAACTTTGAATATTAGCCCAAGGATCATCAAGGATAGGTTGTGTTGATGGAGCTAAACCCTTTGCTTATTAAAGTGAAGCAAGATACTTAGCTATTAAAAGATGAACAATCACATAATTCTAAGTCTAATGTAACCTAACAATTGTAATGAAAGGTAGAAGTGAAACAATTCAAGTAAACTTGCAAAGTTTCAAAAGAACAAAGTTTAAGGAAAAACCTTACTTTTAATATTTCAATGCTTAAATTTGTTTCTCATAGGGTTAGCCCTTATATAAGCATGTAAACAACCTCATCCTTGAAGGAAAAGGTTTTATTCCTTATTCCCAAAGATACTTATATAGAAAAATCCTTAATTAAGGAGATTTCCTTCAAAATAGGACAACTAATGACAACTTATCTTTGAAAAGTCAAAATTGACAACTCATTACAATTCATGACAACTAAGCAAAATGACAACTCATGACAACTAAGCATTGAAGCATGACATGTCATATGCCATGTCACATATTGACCATTAACCCTTAACTTTGACTTGTTAACTTTGACTTAGAATTTTCTTGAATCTTCTCACATCTTTTAGAATCTTCCTTATTGACTACAAAATAGAAAAAATAACTTGAAAATTTGTCAAATTCAAGCTAATTAATTTCAGAATAAGAAACTAAGCTAATTAGCTTGAATTCTTCATCATGTGGCTCCAATCTTGTACTTATAGTCAAATCCACCAACTTGCTTGTAATGTGAAAGACAAGCAAATTCAATTCTTGTTTGAACTTCTTTGTTCTTGATCTTGTCATTGGTCCCTCATAATGCAATGGATCACTTGGTTTGATGGGCTTGCTTAGCTTTGTTTTATCAATTTGTTTCATCAGATATAACATTATTCCATACTTGATATTTGGAAGCTTAAGAAAAGGGACAAGGTTTAGTTTGAAAAAAATTGAGTGGTGGAGTAGATACAACTAGGTGAGCATTACATTTTTGAAGTATGGAAGGACGTAGACTCATTAAATATATGTGAGTAGGTTAGTCTAAAGGTGCAACATAAGAACTTAAGTCAAAGGCTAAGTTAAGTCCTGAAATGGATTGTAAAGTGGATGAAGATGAAAATATAAGTCTTGAGTCAGGATAAACACGATTGAAGGAAGGTGGCATAGAGTTAGAAAGAAATAGAATAAGAGAATTGGGTTGTGTTAGACTTGTAGATGGACTAGAATTGTTGGTAGGTACAGCAAGATAAAGTTTTGTGTGAGTAGAAATGTGGAATGGTGTTTGAAACATATCAGGACTCAAACTTGTCATTGGAGAACCAGACGATGATGGTGTTGAAACTGTCACAACTAAGTAGGAAGAGTTGGCAGTGAAGTTAAACATTAGGGATCAATTTTAAATGGAAATAAATTTTCATTAAAAGAGATATGTCTAGCAACATAGATTTTATCTTTGGCAATATCTATAGATAAGTGCCTATGATGAGTAGGTGAATTACCTAGATAAATACATTGTTAAAATTTTATTTTTATTATATAGTCTTAACTATGGATAGACTGCATAACCAAAAACTTTTAATTCTTTATATTTGGGAGTTTTTTTATATAATAATTCAAAAGGATTTGAATTATGAACAATATGACTAGGCATATAGTTAATCAATTAGACACTTGTTTGAAAGGCATAAGGCCAGAATCGTAATGGAATACTATCATGTGTTAATAAAGTAAGGACATTGTCAATAATATATTTAATTTTGCATTTAGAAATGCCATTTTGTTCATGTGTGTAAGGACATGTAATACAATGAATAATTCCTGTTTGTTTTAAATAAGAGTTGAATTTTTTATATTCACCACCCTAATTAGAATGAAAAGCTTAGATGTGGGAATTAAATTGACAAAAACCAATAATTCAAACTCTTTAAACATGTTAAAAATTTTACTTTTATTTTTAAGAAAATAAATCCACGTAAAGCAAGTAAAGTCATAAAAAAATAAAAATAAATAAAAAAAACCTAAATTAGATAAAATAGGTGCAGTACCTCAAACATCTGAGTAAACAATGTCAAATGGTTACTGATTAGTATGCTCAACAAACACTAAAAGCATTCTAGCCATTTTATCAAATTTACAGGAAGAACAAATGAACTAAGAAATTGAACTAAAATAAGGTAATTTATTTTTGGCAATTATTGAAGACACAATTGGTGCATGAGGATGCACCAATCTAGTATGCCAATCATCAAACGAAGTAGATTCACAAAAAAAATGCATATTTGAAGGTTGGTGTAATATCCCGTATTTTTTAAACATTTTTATACTGTACCGGGATATACAGTGTTAATAATTTTTGTATATATATTACGATATTTTTACAAGTTGATGTGTATTTAAAACCTATTTTAATTATTGTGTATTATTTAAAGTCTTTTACGTAAAATTTTTCTGGGATTTGCATTTTCGGGGAAATTTTCACGTAAATAATTTATTATTAATTATTTTAAATATATTTTCGGACTTGCATGAACTCATACGTATTTTTAAAATACTAAATAAAGCCTATGTGTGTATATATTTATTTAATCAGGGTTTAATTTATTACCCTAATATTTTATTAATTGTTTATTTATTATTGTTATTTAATTATTTTATTTATTATTAAATTGTAAATTATTATAATAATGTGTGGTGTGAGATTTTTTCCAAATATTTTATTTAAAATTATTTTTTTTCTCTCTTCTTTTCTTTTTTCTTTTTTCTTTTTCTTTTTCTTTTTCTTTCTTTTTCTTTTTCTTTTCTTTTCCTTTCCTTTTCTTTTCTTCTTCTCCTTTCTTCTTCCCGAGCCCGATCCTTCTCCCCTCCCGCTGTAACTTCCGACCACCTACTGTCAGTGTGCTGCCAGCAGCTCCGCCTTCCCTAGCCAGCTGCTCCGCCGCCCCTAGCTCCTTCCCCGGCGCCGGCTAGCTCCCATTTCCCCCATTATGGTCGAAACTTCCCTCCTCGCCGTTCACAAACTTTTCAGCCACCATTTTTGACACCGCCAGTCTATTTCTTCTCCTTGAGATCCGGTGAGTGTGATTCTAGCTTTTGTTTGAGCTTAAATGGTCTTGATTTGCTTAGGTTTTGAATTTTTGATTTTGGCCATATTAGGGTTTTTGATTTTTTTGAACTTCGAATTGATTGATTCATGAAAACTCCCTTCACAAATGTTGATCCTAGTAGCTTCATATACATGTATGAATTTTTGTAGAATTTTTGGAGATTATTTTGATTTTTGGGTATTTTTGAATATTTTAATATTATTTTCTAATTTTCGGAAATTAATTAAATAAATTATGAAATTTTGTTTTATGGTTAAATTAGGTGTTGAAATGAATTATAGGAATTTATTTGGAATTTTTATGAATTTCTAAGTATTTATTTTGAATTATTTAAGTTTATGTAATTTTGGAAAATTAGGGTTAAATGTGTTTTTAATTGAAATTAATTGGTTAATTGAGTTTAATTATTGATATTATTGATAAATATGTTGAGAAAATTAATTTTGGATAATTATACTATTTTTGGTGAATTTTTGAAGTAATTATAGTATATTTATATATATAGGGGTATTTTGGTAATTTTACATGAAATTGGCTAAAAATGTAATTTAATTGGTTTTAATAGTTATTTAAGGTATAAAAATAATTTTGACAAATTATTTAGTATTTTTAATTAATTAAAACTATTTTTCGTGAATTATTTTCAATTATATATATAATATACGGTTTTTCTAATAAAATGAGTTTTTATCGGTTTTTATTGTGTTTAAAGGTTAATTATGTAATTTTTATCTATAAAATGAATTTCTATGTTATAAGGGTATTTTTGATATTGTTGAAATTATTCTGTGTTTGTGGACCCCGGTCGGTAGACTGTAGTTTGGAGTCCGACCGAGGGGTTGTGGATTTGTTGTTGTGCCTATTTTTCGAAGTGTGTTTCTTTGCAGGGTCGGCTCTACTCTTTAAGTAGAGAGATGTCCATTTTATAGGGGAGGTTCTGTCGAATTTTTGATAGAATTCTCGTAAAACGTGATGTCCGGTCGAACCCTAATTTCGATTCTGTGTTTAATATTCTAGACCGAGTTTCTAAGGTTTTCTGTTAGGTTTATTCTGATTTATGTCGTTATTGTTTGTTTAGTTGCGCCGAGACCGAGGCCTAGTGGATCAGGCCCGTCGGACCCATCTCGTGGAGCGCACTAAGTGTGAGTTACTATTTTATATATATATGTTTAGGATGCATGATTTTAGAAATATATGTTTTATCTTGATTAAATATGCATAAATGATTTAATGATTACTTAAGTTTATTTTTAGTTTATTTTTGGTATATATTAAATTATATGCATGTTTTGTTAATAAAATATATTTAAAATGTTTTTAAATATATTTCTAGCTTAATTTATAATTTGATTGGATTTATTTGATGTATATATACTCGAAATATACCTGGTTTACTTTTGGTATATTTCCAGTATATATATGGTTTATGTTACTATTTATTTAAATTCATGCATCATTTATTTGTGAATGAATGTTTTATATTTATTAATGAAGGATATCAATAGAACGTGCTACCTAGTGGGCAGCACTAGGACCGAGTACGTACCGGTACGCTTATAACATTTAGGCTATATCACTAACTATTTATGGATATTGATTGAGTATGATTATTTGATGTGTGAGTTATGGTTTGGAGGTGTGATTGCTGGAGCTCGGTTGACCAAGTGTCTCGGGGCCAATCACACTAGTAGTTAGACTGTTGGAGCTCGGTTGACTTAGTGTCTCGGGGCCAGTCTACTGTATAAATGGATTAAGTGGACATATTTGGAATAAGTGAGCCTGTATGGCTAGAGTGTTGTCTAACACTGCTTTGAGGTTGCGATATTCTAGGGTTCTATTTGATCCTTCATAAACGATGATTTTCAATGAAATATATATAAAATGATTTTATTGCATCTGTGTGTATTTGCCTGTATATATATACATATTAGATATATACTATTGATTGTATGCATTGTCATTTAGTATGCATGTATATATATTATAGTAATTCACTCAGTGAGGTCTGACTCCCCTCCGTTGACTAATTTTTTAGGAGAGTCATCATCTTCAGACCTCAGTAGCAGGCCTGTACGCCGGATTTGTTCCGCCCTGGCTTCTTTATGTAAACTGCTTCTCTGAGTCTTGAGTTTTATTTTATCTAGACACTGCAGTAGTCATTAAATTATTTAAGAGATGTTGTATTATATTTGAATTGGATTTGTATTAAAAGAGCTTATATATATATGAGATGAATATTTGATTTAAATCCAGTTGATGCAAATGTTATTATTATATTTATGACTTTTATTTTCACTGCATTATATATTGTTATTACTATTACATGTTTTATTTTATTTTTAGGCTTGCTACGGGTTCCGGATTCGAAAGAATTCCCATTCCCTAGCGCCGGTCATGGCCCCTATTTTGGGTCGTGATAGTTGGGTGGAAACAGTACAAGCCATCTTCACTCAATCCTCATAACAAGATTGCCTTGGCCTTTTAACCCTTAATAAGAAAATAATTAGTCCAAAATTCAAAAATGCAAGAATTATCAGTCTTGAATTTTAGAATATATAATAGATTTTTTTTAAGGCATGAACATGGAACACATTTTTAATTTGCAAAAGGGAGGGACTAAGTAGTAGATATAAAACATTACCTTTTGAAATAATGATCAAATATTGGCCATTGCTTACCTAGATTTGATCCAATCCTTGATAAGGTTAAATTTCGTAAAGTCCAATTGAATTCAGTGTCATATGATGGTTGGCACCAGTATAAGAAGTCTATTCAATGTAATTCAATAATGGTGAAGAAGCATGACATGCCACAAGAGACAGCTGAGCCAGTAGTGGAGAATGGTGAGAAGTGGCCTAAAATCCATCATCCTAAGTTATATGTGCCTGTGGGCCAAAATTCGTGAAGCACCTTTAATGATATCAATGACAACACTTGTCAGCGATATGGTTCTAAAACAAATAAATTTGGCAAATGAGCTGTTGGTTGATTGATTGCCAATGAAAAAAAGGAGCATAATGCTACTGAGTTGAGGCCAAAGGTCCCCCCAAAAAGTTATGACATTGAATTTAAACAACCAGAGTGTCACGACCCAAAATAGGGGCCATGATCGGCGCTAGGGAACGGGAATTCTTTCAAATCCGGAACTCGTAGCAAGCCTTAAAATAAAATAAAACATGCAATAATAATAATAATAATATAATTAAAATAATTTGCAGCGAAAATAAAATCATAAATAATGAAATAATAATCCACCACGAGATTTAAGTCAATAACTCATCTCGTATATATAAATAAATCTTTTAATACAAATCCATTTCAAATATTTAAAGTACATAACTCATACTAATATAATACAATATCCTTTTTTAATTTTTATAACTACTGCAATATCTAGATTAAATAAAATAAAACTCAAGTGAGCAGTTTACATAATGAAGCCAGGGCAGAAGAAATCTGGTGTAAGGGTCTGCTATTGAGGTCTGAAGATGGTGACTCTCCTGAAAAATAGTCAACGGAGGGGAGTCAGACCTCACTAAGTGAATTACTATAATATATATACATGCATACTAAATGACAATGCACACAGTCAAAAGTATATATAATACGTAAGTATACAAGCAAATACACACAAATGCAATAAAATCATTTTATATATTTTTATTGAAAATCACAGTTTATGAAGGATCAAATAGAACCCTAGAAAATCGCAACCTCAAAACAGTGTCAGACAACACTCTAGCCATACAGACTCACTTATTCCAATATATTCACTTATTCCATTTGGACAGTAGACTGGCCCTGAGACACTATGTCAACCAAGCTCCAGCAGTCTGACTGTTAGTGTGATTGGCCTCGAGACAATTAGTCAACCGAGCTACAGCAATCACACTCCCAAATCATACCTCACACATCAATTAATCAAATCCAATCAATATCCACAAATGGTTAGTAATGTAGCCTAAATGCTATCAGCGTACCAGTACGTACTCGGTCCTAGTGCCACCCACTAAGTAGCACGTTCTATTGATATCCTTCATTATTAAATATAAAACATACATTCATAAATAAATGATACATGTAATTGAAATAAATAGCAACATAAACCATATATATACTAGAAATATACCAAAAGTAAACTAGGTATATTTCGAGTATATATACGTTAAATAAATCCAACTAAATTACAAAATAAACTAGAAATATATTCAAAAACATTTTAAACATAATTCATTAATAAAACATGCATATAGTTTAAAATATACCAAAAATAAACCAAAAATAAACTAAGAATAAACTGAAGTACTAATTAAATCATTATGCATATTTAATCAAAATAACACATATATTTCGAAAATCATGCACCCTAGAGCATATATATATATATATATATATATATATATATAATAGCAACTCACTATTATTGTGCTCCTCGAGATGGGTCCGATGAGCTTGGTCCACTAGGCCTCGGTCTCGGCGCAACTAAATAAACAAATAATGACAGGAATTAGAATAAATCTAATAGAAGTTCTAAAGACTTGATCTAGAATACTAGACACAAAATTAAATCAGAATTTGACTGGACATCACGTTTTACAAGAATTCTATCAAAAATTCGGTAGAACCTCCCCTGTAAAATGGACATCTCTCTACTCAAAGAGTAGTGCCGGCCCTGTAAAGAAATACACTTCAAAAATAAACACAGAATTCACAATCACAATCCCTCGGTCGGACTCCAAACTACAAATAACCAACCGAGGTCCACAATTCATATAATATTTACAAAATACCGAAAATACCCTTATATAATAAAAATACATTTTATAAGTAGAAATTACGTAATTAACCCTAAAACACATTAAAAACTGATGAAAACTCATTTTATTAGAAAAATCGTATATTATATATATAATTGAAAATAATTTATGAAAAATATTTTTTTATTAGTTAAAAATACTTAATAATTTATAGAAATCATTTTTATACTCTAAATAACTATTAAAACCGATTAAATTACATTTTTAGCCAATTTAGGGTAAAATTACCAAAATACCCCTATATATAAATATAATAAAATTAATCCAAAAATTCACCAAAAATAATATAATTGCAAAAAATTAATTTTCTCAACATATATTTCAATAATAACAATAAATACTCAATTAACCAATTTATTTCAATTAAACACATATTTAACCTAATTTTTCAAAATTACCTAAACTAAATAAATTCAAAATAAATACACAAAAATTACAAATAAATTTTTATAATTCACTTCAACACCTATATTTACCATAAAACACAATTTCATAATTTAATCAATTAATTTTCAAAAATTAAAAAATATTAATAAAATAATAAAAAATACCCAAAAATCAAAATAAATCCCAAAAATTCCAGCATGAAGATTAAGCTACTAGGATCAAATTTTGTGAAGGAATTTTTTATGAATCAATCAAATTGAAACTCAAAAAAATCAAGAACCCTAATAGGCCAAAATTGAAAAAATGAAACCTAGGCAAATCTAGACCATTTTAAGTGAAACAAAGCTTGGAATCACACTCACCGGAGCTCAAGGAGAAGATAGAGATCGGCGGTGTCAAAAACGGTGGCCGGAATCACATTGATTGATGGTGAGGAAGAGTTTTGGCTTTCCGACCAAAACAAGCTCCTCCGACGCCGGAAACGGCTGCTGTAGGTGGCGGGGATGGCTGAGGACGAAGGTGGCATGCTAGGAGGCACACCGATGGGAAGAAAATGGTGTGACAACTGATGGGTTGGCGAGGAGGGCGATTGGAGATGGTGAGAGAAGTCAGGGGCAAAATGGTAATTTGGCAAAGTTTTTAATTTTTAATAATATATTATGTATATATGCATATATATATACTCACACTATATATTATAATAATATAAACTTTCACACACATTAAATATACTCCACACACACATAATTTAATATATTTAATAATTTATACACTTAAAAATAATTAATTAATATTAAAACTAAATAATAAAAATTAGGGTAATTAATTAAACCCTAGTTTAATTTAAATAAATACACATATATACACTTTATTTTAGCACTTTAAAAATATATATGAGGTCATGCAAATTCATAAACTAGTCAAAATAATTAGTATTAAATTATTTACGTGTTAATTTTCAAGAAAATACAATTCCCGAGAAAATTTTACGTAAATATCTGAAAATAATTAAGAATAATTAAAATAACTTAATCATTATCAAACATATGAAAATAATCATAAATATATACAAAAATTATTAACACTGCATATCCCGATGCAGTATAAAAATATTTAAAAACTCAGGATATTACACAAAGAAAGTCAATGGTGGTAGATATGCGACATGAGCTTGTAAAATGTCATTGAAGCTTCGAAGGAGAATTTCATAAGCCAATAAATGGCTATAAAGTTCTTGAAATGAAACTAGATCAGGACATAAGTTTACAACAAAAATAAAAGGATGAAACTTGCGGCTAATTCATTCTCTTATTTTTGCGATAAATAATGGCGTTAAACTCTACGGTGGACAAAGCTTGACCAGCCGAGGCCAATTCATCTGTTAAGCTCTTGGTCTTATGAAGGGAAGTGGAAACAAACATGTCATGTTTCTTTAATTCTTATAGTTCAATATGAAGTTGTAATTGTATATTTTGAGAGATGGATTGAAAGGCAGTTGATAGTGCTTGCCAAACTGAATAAGAAGAGTGAGATCAATAACATAGGGATAAACCTCTTCAGTGAAAGATGAAAATAGCCAAGAGAGTAATAGATGATCCTTTTAAAACTAAGTGGTATATGCAGGATTAGGAATTTTTTAAGTGGGATTAGTGGGAGAAGTAATTATAGTTGCTAAAGCCATTGATGAGACTTGTCATAGTATAATAGTTTAAAAGGGGTAGAAATTGAGTTTTCCATGCAAGAAAATTTTTAGGAGTAAATTTGATAGCAAAACTATACTAAGTAATGGTTGCGGTAGGAGTAGAGGTAAGGAGAGCAACTTGATTATTAGAATTGGCCATCAAAAAGAAATTTCTATACTTAGGCTAGAGCTTTGATACCATGTGAACTTTGTAGTTTTTTATATATTTAAAATGAGAAGAGTTTACATATATATATATATATATATATATATATATATATATATATTATATATATATATATATATATATATATATATATATATAGTACATGAAGATAAAGTATAAATAAGATATGCATTTATAACCATACACTAATAAGAAGATAAGTGCAAGCTATTTCAAATATGATTACCTAACAATGGTCTTATTCGGGTTGGATACTATATTTTATAAGGCACTATATTAAATTTAAACCTAAAAAGATAGTATTTTCATTTCATTTACAATTCCAATTTTGATTCCGGAGTATGAACCAAATGAGCCAAGCATGCTCTTAGAGCGAATGTGAATCATTATCAAATTGATGCAAGATATTGTTGTTGAAGCATGTAATAAGAAAAGTGAAAATTATGGCTGCATATAGGGCTCATTTGATTCAAACTCTAAAATCGAAATTAGAATCAAAACCACAATAAAGGGGAATATAAAAGAAATAAAAATTTTAACAAAATGTTTGGTTTTGTTTTGTTTTTAATAATATTAGAGTGAAGTGCAACGAGTGATGTAGGTGCTTTGGCATGCTAGCTTAGCTAGGGTGCCATGGTCACCATCTGATATTATTACTCTTCCATTTTATATAAAAAAAAAGAATAAGGGAATCAGAATCAGAATTGAAATCAATATTATTTATATATGAAAATGTATTAAATTATTATTTATATTGATTTGTATTTTTTTTTCTTTGCTTAAAAAATATATTCTACTTCATAAATTTTAACAATATATGAAAATATTGAAATGTTTAGACAATTTATAATTAGTTTGACTTGGTTTCTATGGGAATGAGAATTCAATTCTTACCTTCATAATGAGAATGAGTGATTTCCAAACATTAGGAATAGAAACCATTCATTCCGATTTCAATTCTCTCTTTTATTTTTTATGAAACAAACAACTCCATAGTCTCATAATATTAGCACTAAAATTTTCAATTTTTTTTCAAATCTCTTTAAATTTGTCATTAGAATATAAAAGGTTCTTCTCAGGTATTTTTCAATGTCACGACCCAAAACAGGGGCCATGACCGGCGCTAAGGAACGGGAATTCTTTCAAATCCGGAACCCGTAACAAGCCTAAAAATAAAATAAAACATGCAATAGTAATAACAATATATAATGTAGTGGAAATGAAAATCATAAATATCATAATATTATTTTCACCAACTAGATTTAAGTCAAATCTCATCTCATATAGATAAATCTTTTAATACAAATCCAGTTCACATGATACAATACCTCACATAAATAAAATACATAAAATCCCATAAATTAATTTACAACTACTGCAGTGTCTAGATTATAAAAATAAGACTCAAGTAAGCAGTTTACACAAAGAAGTCGGGGCGGAAGAAATCCGGCGTATCAGCCTGCTACTGAGGTCTAAAGATGTTGGACTCTCTTGAAAAATTATCAACGGAGGGGAGTCAGACCTCACTGAGTGAATTACTATAATATATATACATACACACTAAATGACAATGCATACAATCAATAGTATATATATATCTAATATATATACAGGCAAATACACACAGATGCAATAAAATCATTTTATATATATTTTATTGAAAATCATCTTTTATGAAGGATCACATAGAACCCTATGATATCACAACCTCGAAAACAGTGTTAGACAACACTCTAGTCATTAAGGCTCACTTGATCCAAATATATCCACTTAATCCATTTAGACAGTAGACTGGCCCCGAGACACTAAGTCAACCGAGCTCCAGCAGTCAGACTGCCAGTGTGATTGGCCCCGAGACACTTGGTCAACCGAGCTCCAGCAGTCTGACTGCCAGTGTGATTGGCCCCAAGACACTTGGTCAACTGAGCTCCAGCAATCACACCTCCAAACTATATCTCACACATCAAATAATCATATCCAATCAATATCTGTAAATAGGTTAGTACTATAGCCTAAATAATATAGGCGTACCAGTACGTACTCGGTCCTAGTGCTGCCCACTAGGTAGCACGTTCTATCGATATCCTTCATTAATGAATATAAAACATTCATTCACAAATAAATGACGCATGAATTTAAATAAAATAACAATATAAACCATATATATACTAGAAATATACCAAAAATAAACTAAGTATATTTCGAGTATATATACGTCAAATAAATCCAATTAAATCATAAATTAAGCTCGAAATATATTTAAAAACATTTTAAATATAATTTATTCATAAAACATGCATATAATTTAATATATACCAAAAATAAACCAAAAATATACTTAAATAAAAATTACATTATTTATGCATTTTAATCAAAATAAAACATGTATTTCTAAATCATGCATCCTAAAGCACATATATATAAAATAGTAACTCACCCTAGTGCGCTCCACGAGATGGATCCGACGGGCCTGGTCCACTGGCCCTCGGTCTTGGCGCAACTAAATAAAAAATAAATAACCGACATTAGAATAAACCTAACAGAAATCCTAGAATTTGATCTAGAGTATTAAACACAGAATTGAGATTAGGGTTCGACCGAACATCACGTTTTACGAGAATTCTACCAAAAATTCGACAGAACCTCCCCTGTAAAATGGACATCTCTCTATTCAAAGAGTAGAGCCGACCCTGCAAAGAAACACACTTCAAAAAACAAGCTCAACACTCAACCACAACCCCTCGGTCGGACTCCAAACTACAATCTACCGACCGGGGTCCACAAACACAGAACAATTCAGAAAATACCAAAAATACCCTTATAACATAGAAATACATTTTATAGGTAGAAATTACATAATTAACCTTTAAACACAATAAAAACTGATAAAAACTCATTTTATTAGAAAAACCGTATATTATATATATAATTGAAAATAATTCACGAAAAATAGTTTTAATTAGTTAAAAATACCAAATAATTTATGGAAATCATTTTTATACCTTAAATAACTATTAAAACCAATTAAATTACATTTTTAGCAAATTTTGTGTAAAATTACCAAAATACCCCTATATATATAAATATACTAAAATTACTTAAAAAATTCACCAAAAAATTATAAAATTATCCAAAATTAATTTTCTCAACATATTTATCAATAATATAAATAATTAAACTCAATTTACCAATTAAATTCCATTAAAAACATAATTAACCCTAATTTCCCAAATTCCATAAACTTCAATAATTCAAAATAAATACATAGAAATACATAAAAATTCCAAATAAATTCCTATAATTCATTTCAACACCTAATTTAACCATAAAACACAATTTCATAATTTAAATAATTAATTTCCAAAAATTAGAAAATAATATTAAAATATTCAAAAATACCCAAAAATCCAAAAAATCTCCAAAAATTCCACAAAAATTCACACATGTATATTAAGCTACTAGGATCAACATTTGTGAAGGGATTTTTCATGAATCAATCAATTCAAAGCTCAAAAAAATCAAAAACCCTAATATGGCCGAATTCAAAAATTCAAAACCTAAGCAAATCAAGACCATTTAAGCTCAAACCAAAGCTAGAATCACAGTCACCGGAGCTCAAGGAGAAGAAAGATACCGGCGGGTGTTGAAAACGATGGCCAAAAATCGTGGTCGACGGCGAGGAGAAGAATTTCGGCCAAAATGGAAGAAAAAAGGCTGCCGGCGCCGGGGAAAAAGGCTGCTGGCGCCGGGGAACGGCTGAGAACGATGGTGGCAAGCCAGGAGGCACACTGACGGTAGGGGAACGACGTGACAGACGGTGGTTGGTGGTGAGGGAGTAGTCGGGCACGGGGAAGGAAGAAGGAAGAAGAAGAAAAAGAAAAGAAAAGAAAAAGAAAAAAAAAAGAAAAATAATTTTAATAAAATATTTGAAAAAAATCACATCCACACACTTAATATTTAATATTTTAAAATTTAATATTAATTAAAAATAATTAAATAACAATAAAACAATTAATTAATTAATTAAATCTTAGGGTAAAATACTAAACCCTAATTAAATAAATATATACACACATAGGCTTTATTCAGTAATTTAAAAATACGTATGAGTTCATGCAAGTTCGAAAATATATTTAAAATAATTAATAATAAATTATTTACGTGAAAATTTCCCCGAAAATGCAAGTCCCAGGAAAATTTTACGTAAAGCACTATAAATAATATACAATAATTAAAATAGGTTTTAAATACATACCAACTCGTAAAAATATCATATAATATACATATGGAAATTATTAACACTGCATATCCTGGTACAGTGTAAAAATATTTTAAAAACACGGGATATTACATTCAATTATCCTCAAATGCATTGTAAGTTCATAAAATATCATAAAAAAAAAACTCATCTAGGTATTATTTTTAATAAATTTATAATAAAAAAATTAAAAAAGGATTTCTAAAATCAACTAAATATGTAGTGTCTATTTGTTTTGAGTTATGATACTAAAATTTTAGTTAACAATGGCATGAAAATCAGTAGATACTGTAAATTCATTGGTACTATAAATTTGTTGTTATGATGCAATAAAATTCATTGATTTATGAAAAAATTTATAGAGACGGAAGAAAACTTGTAGTTAAAAGAAAAAAATTAACATATTGTCTATCACAAAATTAATCATAGAAGACAATATTAAGCCAAATTTCACAAGTGATAAAGAAGGAATCAAATAGAACCATAGAACAAAAGGTTAATTAGCATAACAAAGAAATCTTTAACTAATTGAAATTATGTATTTCTTATGTTGAAATGTAAGTATGTAAAACCGGGGGGTCCCTATAATTTTTTATTTAACATATTCCTTATTTGATAGTCATATGGATTTCAACTATTTTAAAATTGAAGGTGAATGAATCCTATAAGAAGGATTAAACTCTTAGCACCCATTTTTACACACATAAAACTCAAATTTGAAATTATATTGAAGAGAATCCAAATTCTTCATTATTTTAAGTAACAAATGTTGATATTATGAAGTATGAACACTTAAGGGCATCTAGAGAGTAGTTAAATAGTAACTCCTCTTCAAGAGTTTTAATGAAAGAAAAGATTTAAATTTTGTTATTGTCCATTATAAGAAAAGAATTGCTCATATTATGCAATCCATTTATAATTAATTTTTTATACATTTCTATTAATATATATATATATATATATATATATATATATATATATATATGAACACTTATAGTGTTAGGTTTTTTTACTTAATTTATGTTGTTGATTATGTAAGTTTTATGGAGATTTAATGGTTTTTAGGTTTTGGATCATGTCACAATCATGCTTAGATCATGTTGAGGTGTTTCTGCATTTAGTAAGGAGAACGGCCTAAGCATGAGCATATTGGTGCTTGTGTTAGGATTTGCCATTCTGCCCAGAAGGTGACATGGCTTAAGACACAACCATGTTATGGCTATGCCGAGATCTACCATTTAGTCTAAAAAGCAACACGGCTTGAAACATGGGCATGACATGGCTGTGTGATGAACAATATTATTGATCTCAATTTGGGAAGGTATTTTTTCACCTAGTTTTGACTCCACTTTTACTCTATTTTTATTAGACTTGGATTAGGAATCATTCTAAGACTTCCCAAAAAATTTTACTTGACAAAAATTTTTAGGTCTATAATAGGGGGGTTTTTTCAAGAAATTATAGACACACAAGAAAAGTTGGGGTTATAAGTTTGAGTGGTGGGACTTTAGGATATTTGTGAGTCTTTTGTATTTTTCTCTATGGTTTATACAGAGGTTCTCTAGGGTTTCTACAGGGGTTGAGATGAGTGTGAATTTTTCTTGTTTATATGAGAGGGTGATACAAAAATTATAGGTTTGGGATAATTTGTTATATTGGTGTTATTTCTCATTTAATGAAGAATTGGTATCTCTCTATGGATGTAAGTAGCAAGCTAAATCATGTAAATCTTGTGCACTCTTATTTTTCTGTTTTTGGTTTTTTTTTATCTTGACTTATTTATTGATTGGTTTAATTGGGTGGATCTTTTCCAACAAGTGGTATCAGAGCTTTGGTGGAATTAATAAACATGTCAAGTGGTTCATCATTATTTTTTACAATAGAAAATTTTGATGGAAAAATTAGTTTTACTCTTTGGCAAAGGAGGGGGTAAAAAGATCTCCTAGTTTAGTAAGGTTTAGCAAAAGTGTTGAAGGGGAAAGGAGGCAAAACCAAAAAAATGAGTGATGAAGATTGCAAAGAGCTTGAAGAAAGGTGTGCTAGTATTATATGCCTTTGCATTGGAGATAAAATTATAAATAATGTTAGAAGAAAATTTCACCATAGATTTTTGGGACAAACTGGAAAAGATTTATTTGGCTAAGAGTTTGACCAACAAGTTACATCTGAAGCAAAAATTGTATAAGCTAAAGTTGGTAGAGGGTGGAAACTTGGTAGAGCACATGAATGAATTCAATGGAATCTTAAATCAACTAAAAAATATTGATGTTAAGATTGAGGAAAAAGATAAAGTGTTAATGCTTCTTTCCTCACTCTTTGACTCTTATGAAAATTTTATTGATTTGCTTATTACAGGAAAAGATACTTTGACTATGGATCTTACACAAACACATCTGGTGTCCCTTCAAACTCGAAGGATAGATAAAATTAAGGAGAAGGATAATGAGGCATTGGTTGTTTAAGGGGTAAGTAAAAAAGGGCAATGTTCTTACAATAATGGATTTCAAAGGGCAAAGTTAAAAATTTGAATGCTATTCAATGCTACAAATGCAAAGGGTTTGGCCACTTTAGAAAGGACTATCCAAAGGATAAGAAAAAGGATGAGAGTATGGCTTCTCTTGTATGGAAAGAAGGAGATACTATAATCTAGAAGGAACATGTTGGTGATGAGGTGGAGAGATTAAAATCTCTTCACGAAGTCCAGGAGCATCTTAATTAGGTTTAAGCTACACATGGTGTATTAGCCATGGTTGAATCAAGGAGAAATTGATTCGAGATGTGTAGTTAGGTTATTAAGGCTAATGTGTTTACATAATTTAAGTCAAGGTGGACATTTTTTAGGTTTTTTTTACTTAAATTATGTTGTTAATTATGTAAATTTTATGGAAAATTGATGGTTTTGAGGTTTTGGATAATGTCACAGTCGTGCTTAGGCTTGTGTTAAGGTATTTCTTGTACCTAGTAAAGAGCATGACCTAAGCATGGGCATGTTGGTGCCTGTGTTGGGATCTACCATTTCGTCCAGAAGGTGACATGACTTGAGACACGACCATATCATGGCTATGTCGAGATCTGCCATTTAGTCCAAAAAGCAGCACGGCTTAAAGCACGAGCATGACACGATTGTGTGATGAATAATATTATTGGCCTCAATTTCAGAAGCTATTTTTTCTCCTTGTTTTGACTCCACTTTTACCCTATTTGTATTATACTTGGATTAGGAATCATTCTAAGACTTCCCGAACAAGTTTTCTTGTTGACAAAGTCTTAGGACATCTAGAAGTAGGGGGGGGTTTTTCAAGAAATCATAGACACACAAGAAAATTTAGGGTTGCAAGTTTGAGTGGTGGGACTTTGGATATTTATGAGTCTCTTGTATTTTTCTCTATGGTTTATAGAGAGGTTCTCTAGGGTTTTTAGAGGTGTTGAGGAGTGTGAATTCTTCTTGTTTATATGAGAGGGTGATACAAAGTTGTGGGTTTGGAATAATTTATTGTATTGGTGATATTTCTCATATAGTGAAAAATTGGTATCTCTCCGTGGATGTAGGCAAAAAGCTAAACACATAAATTGTAATGACCCTAGTTTTTAAATTATTTTAATAATTATCAGGATATATAGTGTTAATAAATTTTAAAACTATATTTGATTATTTTACTATTTTGTGAATAATTATTATTATTTTACGTTTAATTATAATTTTCTATGTAAATGTATATAATGAAGTTTATTATTTTGGACAATACTATTTTAATAATGTTTAATTTAGTGCATTAATATTTTAATATTTTAAATTTAATAAACTACATTATTGTATTGTATTTTATGTGTTAATATATATATATAATATATATATATATATATGCACATAAATATTGGGGTTTAATATTAACATTATACATATATATTGATTATTATTGTGTAATATATACATGTATGTATGTGTATATATATAAATATGTCAATAAAGTATATGTGTGGTGTGTGAATTTAGTGTAATATTATAATATAATATAATATACAGTTTATCAAATTATAACATAAACTATTATGTATAATATATACAAAAAATAGAAAACTTCTTCCCCTCCTTCTTCTTCCCCGCGATCTTCACCATCACCACCCTCTCACCATCACTGCCACACTGTCCCCTCACCGTCAAAGTGCCTCATCGCCGTCCAGCAGCTCCGTCGCCCTTTTCTTTCTTCCCCGGCATCGGCAGCAACTCCAACAGTTGTGAGAAGCCGAAAGTGGCTTCTCCTCCGTTCAAGGCTATTCTGGCCACCATTTCCCTTAATTCTGGTCTTGTTTTCTTCCTTTCTTGCCAGTGAGTATGAATCCAAGCTCCTTTTAGCTTGAAAACATGATTTGGTGAGGTGTTTTTCTTGTTTTTGAATTCAGACATTTTAGCGTTTTGATTTTTTTTTTTGGGAATTTTTGATTGATTCATGGAAATTGCCTTCACAAAAGTTGATTCCCCTAGCTCAAGCTACATCCCTGAATTTTTTTCTGATTTTTTCGAATTATTTTGATTTTTTGAATTTTTGAATATTTTATTATTATTCTATTAATTTCGTAAATTAATTAAATAAATTATGGAATTGTGATTTTTGGTGTTATTGGTGGTTATTATTAATTTTAGAATTTATTTTATAATTTTTGTGAATTTTTTTGTAATTTTTATAATTTTTTTTAATTTATGTAAATTTTGAAAATATAGGTTAAATATATATTTTATTAGAAATAACTAGTTAATTATTTTTTTTTTGTTGATATTATGGAGATATATGTTGAGAAAATAATTTTTGTGTATTTATATAATTTTTATTAAATTTTTGAGTATTATTAGCATTTTATGTGTATTTTTAAATATTAGGGGTAATTTGGTGGTAATTTTAGTTAAATATTATGTTTAATTGGTTTTAATATTATTTGAGGTATAAAAATGATTTTTACAAATTATTTACTAATTTTAACTAATTAATACTAATTTTTGAAAATTATTTTCAAATAATATATAATATACCATTTTTGTAAATAAATGAATTTTTAGTAAATTTTAATGTGTGTTTGAACTAATTAAGTAATTTGGATTTATAAAATGAATTTTTATAGATATTTGTGGAATTATCAAGAAAATGGATTTTTAAAATATTATATTATTAATTAGGGTTTTTAAGTAATTATTAGGAAAATAATTATTTTTGGTGTTTTAATATTTAATATGTTAAATTTTGATTTTTGGAGGGCATTTATGGTATTTATTAAATTTTAATATATTTTATTGTAGTATTTGAGTTTTTGGTGAATTGTAGACCTCAGTTGGGGAATTTTTATAGTTCGGGATCCCAACCGAGAGTTGTGAGAATTTTTATATTCGAAGTGTATTTTTCTTGTAGGACCGGCTCTACTTTTTAGTAAAGAGATGTCCGTTTTACAGAGGAGGTTCTGTTGAATTTTTGGTAGAATTCTCATAAAACATGACATCGGGTCTAATTCTGATTCTATGTCTATTCATGTTTAGAAATTCTAGATCAAGTCTCTATAAGTCTAAGTTAGATTTATTCTAATGTCGTGATCGCTTTTATTGTTTAGTTGGCACCGAGACCGAGGCCTAGCGAACTAGACCCGTCGAACCAGTCTTGAGGAGCACATCCCTATGAGTTATTGTTATATATATACATTGCTTTAGTTTGCATGTCTTAGAATTATATGTTTTAAATGTAAGATTTTGCATAATTATTTATGTAAATGTTTAACTATATCTTAGGTATATTTTTAGTATATTATTGGTATATTTTAAAATAAATACATGTTTTCTTTTTTATTTATATTCAAATTATGTTTGAGTATGTTATTGGTTGATTTTGAGTATATTTCAAGATTTAATTGAATTTATTTTACGTATATATACCTGAAATATACTTAGTTTGTTTTAGGTATATTTCTAGTATATATATGGTTTACTTGATCATTTTGAATGCCATTGTATATATTATTCATTCTCGAATTGTATGTCTTATTTTTAAATGAAGGATAACGTGCTTCCTAATGGGCAGCCCTAGGACTGAGTACGTACTGGTGCGATAGATTATAGGTTGAACTACTAACTTATTTGTGGAAATTATGACTTGATTGATTTGATTGATGTGAGATATGATTGATGGTGTGATTGCTGAAGCTTGGTTGACCAAGTGGCTCAGGGCCAATCACACTGACAGTCAGACTGCTGGAACTCGGTCAACTTAGTGTCTCAGAGTCAGTTTACTGTCTAGTTGGATTAAGTGAATTTACTTGGAATTAAGTGAGTCAGTATTGTTAGAGTACTTTCTATTGATATTTGAGGTCTCGATAACTTAGGGTTCTATTTGATCCTTCATAAACTGATGTTTTTCAGTATTAATTATAAAGTGGTTTTCAGCATCTGTGTATACATGTCTGTATATATATTTATTAAATACTTATGAGTGTTTGTATTTGTCATTTACAAATGCATGTATATATATTATAATAATTCACTCAGTGAGGTCTGACTCTCATCAGTTGATGTTTTTACAAGAGAGTCCTCTTTTTCAAACCTCAACAGTAGGCCTATCCGTTAGATTTCTTCCGCCTTGTCTTTATTATGTAAATTACCTACTTAATTATTTATTATTGTACTCTAAAAAACTGCAGTAGTTGTATTTGTAACAATAGTGAGTTTTAATTATTTTGCTATATGAGATTTTAATTCAAATGTTTAATTTGAATATTGTATTAAATTATTTCATGATATGGAGTTTATTTTATTATATTAAATTGAAATTTTAATTACGGTATATTTATTTTATTTTATTTATTGTATGTTTTTATTATTTTAAGGTTTGCTATGAGTTTTGGATTCGAAAAAATTCTCGTTCCCTAGCACCGGTTATGACCCCCGATTTAGGTTGTGACATAAATTTTGTGCACTTTTATTTTTTTTATTTTTATTTTTTTTTATCTTGACTTATTTATTGATTGGTTTAACTAAGAGTATCTTTTCCCAACATATAGTATTTCCCCATATGATATCCACAAAGGCTATAAATTATAAATAAAAAATATCATTAGTTAACTTTAAGGGATATAAATATATATGCATATTTCTTTTAATGATCCTGCTTTGCTGGGGATGAGGATATGGATGAAACTGCACAATTCATGAAGGCTACTACGTGCTTCTAGCAAACCAGTTTCTTTGCTAAAAATACAAAACGAATTATTATCAATTTAAAACCCTTTTTTTCTTTTCACTGGACCTTAGAAAATAACATTACAGAAAACACAAAAAGTAAAACCCTCAAATTAGTTTTACCATCTTCAAAGGACAATCAATTCCTATGGATGTGGAACCTAATTATAGAAAAACAAGGGGTTGACAACATATATATTAATTAAGAACCCACTGCAAAATTTATTTAACCAATTTAAGAGATCTAATTAATTATCAAGTGAAAATAAAAGAAATGGCAAACAAATTTGCTGTAGTGTTGGTTATTATGTGCATTGTTCTTGTTGCTAATGTTTGGCTTTCTCATCAACAACAAAGAGCAGAGTGGGATTACGATATTGACAATTGCTTGCACTTCTGCTTTGCGAAATGCGCTGGATTCGATCTTGACCAGAGCGAGTGCCAAATGATGTGCAGGACGACCGAGTGCCCCAGATAAGATGCCGGTAATTAAAGCACATGCATCCATTTCTTTAATTTTCTTTAGTTACTCATCATGTGCATGCATGCATGCACAATATATATTATATATTGTTACGTACGTCGTTCTTGGATCTCATCTAAAACAGTTGAAAAATTATTCAAGAATAGTTGTCTGAA
Source organism: Mallotus nudiflorus (assembly GCA_947683625.1). NCBI lineage: Eukaryota > Viridiplantae > Streptophyta > Magnoliopsida > Malpighiales > Euphorbiaceae > Mallotus > Mallotus nudiflorus. Next base: position 1,033 of record CANTUR010000476.1, on the reverse strand, counting down.
ATATTTCATATATATTGATTCTCTAATATTCTATATAATTAATGTGCAATGGTGCTTATGACACTGATATATGTGTGTGTGTTTTGTGCAGAGAAGCTGCAGCATTCCCCGTGTTCAAAAATATCTCTCAAAATTAAATGAGAGATATTTTGGAACTTTCCTTTTTTTTTATTGTCTAAATATCTCTTAAAATTAAATGAATAAAATGATTTAAAAAATATAGTTGTAGTAATGATAATAAAAAAAATAGATATATATATATTGTTTTTAATTATGCTCTTCAAAGATCTGAATAAGGAATCTTGTAATTAATGATAAATTATGTAGATGTATTACAGCATATCGCTAAAGAATAGTAATAAACTTTAATTATTGAATGCCATCCAAGGCTAAAACATCAACAAGAAAATGTGGTGGCTGGATATACCACTCATGAGGGGACTGACAGAGAATCAACTGCCCTTGCCAAAGAGTGGGCTGACCGATTCGCAGACCTTTTCAATAACATTAGGTGTGAATAACTAATCTCACTAAAAAAAAGACTTACAATCTTCATGACTAAGCCAAAATCTGAATTGTCAACTGCCAAGGAATGAAATGATTGAACCAAAATCTGAATTGTCAACTGCAAACCAAATCTGAATTGTCAACTGATAAGCCATGCTTCCAATGTAACGTAAGAAGAAATTTAATAGTAATATGTATCTATAAAATGAATAGAATATAGACTCAAAATTAATATTTCAATTTTGAAGGAAAAAAATATATAATTGGATCTATAAAACTACGAAAGCAACGTTGAGAAAGAAAAATCAAAGTAATTCACAAACCTAATTAAATTATGGAAATTCTAAGGTTTTAATAATTAACAAATTAAGACAAATATCATCGAATTATGAAAGTATTTCAAGAAAGTGAGCCAACATTTTTTTTTCATATCAATCAGTATTTAATTATTTTTTGAGATAGTTTGTTATAATATTTTAAATTGATGTGAGAAAAAATAGTTAAAACCATAAAAGAAAAGAGTATT